>JALPQI010005932.1:0-54172 GCA_025490895.1 Thaumatotibia leucotreta | reverse complement strand
TAGTAAATCTGATGAATTTTCAAAAACACCATGAGTTTTATTTTGTAATTGTATCGGAAGTTGGAAGGCCCTCGGATACTAAAAGCATCAAACATAATTTTAAATAGAAAATAACATGATTTAAAATATTTATTGATACTTTAAATTTCAGTGGCCATTGAAGAGTGCCGCTTGACACCTTATGGTTACATTATCGGATTATTCGATCAGGAGGCCGACTTGTGCCGATTCAAGCATTCGATTGCAAGGAAACAGATTGAAAATAGTCGCACTCAAATGTGTTTCACAAATAAGCAGTATAAATATAAAAGACCCGTCATGACCTAGGTATTGTTATACATGCCTTAAGGTATACCAGTCTGTCAGCCGAACCCTAAACTTAGACTTACAATTTTTTTTAGATGTCAATCGAAAGAAAATTAATCTAATTAATGAATCGATTATACACTTAATCGCTCGTATTTAATCGACGATTAACTTAATCGTGATTAAATTAATCGAACATCTTACGACTAAGATTGATAAATCGTCACTTTTAATCGTTAATCGATTACTTTTAGGTTAATCTTAATTGTTAATCGTTAGTCGATTATATTTTGCCCATCACTGGTTCCAAAACAATTAGTTAAGTTAAAATTGTTTTAAAAATACAATCGGCTGGGTAAATCTATGTAAGTAACTGTAATAAAAGTGACCATTTGATTATTATTTACTTACTTACGATCCAAGTGTGAGTGTTACACTATACCTGGATAAGTATCATTTTAATAGCACAGTTTATAATATAAACATGAGAGAAATTGGTCACTTTTAATTCACTGTTGCAAGGAATTCCCCGACTGTCAAAGTCAAACGATTCTTTATTCGAGTAAGCCTATTAATAAGTATTTTCAAGCCGTCTGACACAATAACAAGGAAAAGGTGTTCTGCCTTTTCGCCGAATTTTTTTTGGCCGATTTTCATTTGCCAACCAACGTTTCGCCGACCTTTTACTTTGACAACTAACGATTACCAGTATGACAACGTTTCACTTGGCAGAATTATTGTAAAGCAGATTATTATAACGCAACTAAACTTTTGGCAGACTTATCATTTGTCAAATGGTTCACTCGACCGAACAACTCAGGGACGAACAACGTTTCGCTGATGCAACAGTTGCCTTTTCATAGGTTTGGCAAGTTACAAAGAACCCTACCCATACTTAATTCTTTCTTGGCAACTGAAAAACAAACCAACAAAAAAACTATTTTCACTATTATTTATATGGGTTTTTTTTTTACCAGAAGGAAAAAATGAGCGAACGAGCGAAGCGAGTGAGCAAAGCCTTCCAGTGCAGATCCGACTTGGCCGGGTTAGGTTAGAAGGTCAGGCGGGAGCGAAGCGTAGCGAGCTCCCGCCTGACCTTCGAGGTTATTTTTTTTTCTCGCCCCGAAGAAAAGATATGCTAGTATTCATACCTACTGTACAAGAAAATAAAAAAAAAATAGAAAAAGGACGCATTTCAAAAAAAGGTAATTGCCTGTATAAAATTTGCCCCAAGTGAAAATGGTGATAAATAAAAGACGGCGTGTGGTGAGTAGTACGTATATTCGCAGACTAACGCGCGTTAACTTCAAACCACCCACCAGTACATTTATATTATTTTATATCTACCCCATTCTTAATACCTAACACCTCCACCCTTATTTTCTAACTTACAAGAATTCTTTATTATCTAAATCTGTAGACATGAATAATGTTTACATCGGTTAATGAATGAATACTCTTTCCTTATAGGTACTTACTTATAACTAAACAAGTTAACAATGAGTTTAGGTAACAGCTGTACATGTTACTTGTAACAAAGGAAAAGGTACGTCACACGTACCTAGAGAACATACCCATATATATGTAGTTGTCATATTAGTACAATCTTTAGATAACTGGTAACTTTGTTGGCCGTACATTAGATTGTTACATAATAAAATATCTCTTTACATTATAGACAACATTGAACTTCTTTTAACTACATCGGAATATCTACATGTATTTATAACTAATATTATACAAGGTTAAAGCCGTAGGTCTACACATTAGACTCCTAACTATGAAACTGTTTAATATTAACTACGGATTCGACTTTCCTACTTATCTATCACAATAAAGGAACATTACAATATGTAATTGACACAAGTTCAGGAAATTTACTAAAAGATATCCTCAAAACCAAAACGCCTAGGGGGGTTCACAGTGGGTCTCAATCGATCGGGCCGCATGCGCTCACCGGCGGCATCTGGTTCGGGCGCTCGCGCCGGTTCCAGGTTTGATTCCGGCTCTGCCCGCGCGTCCCCTGGTTGATTGTTTACCCTGTCGTTGTCACTCTCCGCCGACCCCGAGCTCGACGCCTCCTCGCTTGGGACGAGCAAGGGTGCCCGAACCGGTGGATAACCTCCTGATGGCCTCTTACTCAATGTAGGTATTTGACTTTCACCAATTGAATCGCGCTTTCTTAGCTGGTTTATATGCCGAGGTGCTTTTTCACCCCATGAGCCTACTATTGTATAATCGGTTTCTCCTAAACGTTCCAAAACCTGCCCAGCTTCCCACGACCCCTGTAAATTCCCTGCATTGAACCGTCTATACCATACTGAATCGCCTACGCTGAGGGCTCGCTCTGTTCCTCCTGCCGCCTCTCGTTGGCGGCGTTGAAGGTCGGTTACCCTCTGTTCGCGGTCGGGTTTTAGACAATCTAACCGGGTACGCACTGTTCGACCTAAAAGAACCTTAGCGGGACTCTCACCTGTGGTATTATGAGGGGTATTACGATACATTAATAGGAACCTACTCAAGGCCGTATCTATATTAATATTTTGGATCATCGCTTTTTTTATCACTCGCTTGATCAATTTTACCGCATTTTCAGCAGCCCCATTAGAGGCAGGATGATAAGGTGCTGAAAACAACTGTTCAATTTTATTGTTTGAACAAAAAACTTTGAATTCGTCACTAGAGAATGGGGGTCCATTATCACTTACTATCTGTTTCGGCAAGCCAAACCTAGCAAAGTATTCTCTCAATTTTCTTATTAGTGTCTTAGCGGTAGTACTCGACATTTCTGCTATTTCTATCCATTTAGAATACGCGTCTATAAGTACCAAATACTTGACTCCAGCTACCGGCCCTAAGAAATCTAAATGAATCCTAGCCCATGGACGGCTCGGGTAAGGCCAGGGGCAGGGCGCGTGGCGCGGGGGCGCCGCCGCCACCGCGGCGCACACGGGACACGCGCGGCACATGGCCTCCACGGCCTCGTCCAGGCCGGGCCACCACACATAGCTCCGCGCCAGTGCTTTAGTCTTCACGATCCCCATATGCGAATCATGCAACTCCCGCATAACTCGCTCGCGACATGCCGTCGGCACTACTACCCTATGACCCCACATTATGCAATCGAGTTCCGTATACAGCTCCGATTTACGATTAAAAAAAGGTTTAAGTTCTCTTATGTCTATCTCTTGGGGCCAACCGTCTCGGATGTAGCTAACTATTCGACTTAATAATGCATCGTTGCGAGTCTCTTTACTTATCGTATTATAATCTAAAAGCATCGCCTCAGTAGCAAAATGTAAATATGTTTGTTCGGGAGCGTCCCCGTCTACCGGACCCGACAACTTGTGCGCCGCGATAAGTCGCGAAAGCGCGTCCGCCGTGTTATCGTCCGATTTTACGTATTCTATATCAAAGTCGTACGCTGACAATATCAAGGCCCAACGCTGCAATCGGCTCGCAGTCATACTCGGTATGCCATGACCCGGTCCAAATATGCTCACGAGAGGTTTGTGGTCGGTTTTTAATGTGAACCGCCTACCGTATAAAAATTGATGAAATTTTTTTACTGAAAATATAATGGCAAGTGCCTCTTTATGTATTTGACTGTAATTACGTTCGGCGGGCGTGAGCGCTCGCGACGCGTAAGCGATGACGGTGTCGGGCCGGCCGCGCATGGCCAGCACGGCCCCCACCCCGCGCGGGCCCGCGTCACAGGTGACGACCAATTCTCGTGTCGCGTCATAATGTCCTAAAACCGGCGCCTCACTCAACACTTTTTTTATACTGCTAAATGCCCTATCCTGTTCGACCGACCACGTCCATCTCTTATTTTTCTTTAACAACTCATATAAAGGTGATAAAATTTGGCTCAAGTTTTGTATGAATTTGCCATAAAATATTACCATACCAATAAACGATTTGAGCTCGGAAACATTCTTGGGTCGCGTCATTTTTAAAATCGGCCTAATTTTGTCGTCGTCCACCCTGACCCCGTTTTTATCAATCACAAACCCTAAGTATTTAACCTCTTGCCGGCGCAAAAAATATAATAAATTCCTTCAAAAGTTGATCGAAGACTCAGTATCGCAGCTTTTTCGAAATCCAATACGCATATTTTAGGTACAAGATCGATTCCATTTTCATTGCCGTATTATATTAATAGTTACACAAATAATATTACGTAGTTGCTAAACGAAATTGTACTTAATGAAACATTTGGTAAACAATTTAAACAACGAAGTGTATATTACGTCAAGTAAAACATTCGGCCATATGAATGTTGGCATTTTGAAAATTTGCTTTGTAAAACACCGACCAAATGTTAAGTTGGTAACTGTGAGGTTGGCAAATAAAACAAAACATTTTAATAAGTTGGGAAATGAACATTCGGCGAAGTAAAATTACGCGAAACGTGAGTTGGGAAATGATATTCGGCCATATAATTTTCGGCGATAAATAAGAGAACCCAAGGAAAAACTACTGCCGGTTCTAAGTCTAGACTGTATTTTGTACAGTCTAGTATCCCACCTGTCTATTCTTTGGCACGAGCATGCCGTGTCGGTATTGAGTGGTGGCAGGGGAGGCCGTCCCCCGGGACCGCCTCCCGGGGGAGTGGGGGGAAAGGTTAAAAGGGAAAAGTTATAAGAGACCGTTGTCAGTACGCAAATGTTCCACGAATGCGGTTTTTCCCAAATTTCAGGTGAAATTGATATTTGGCGGACTATTTTTAGCGCGCGTTTAAATGTTTACTGGTTTACGTAAGTTGTTTTTAAAGTATTACTTTAAGTTTAAATTTTACTTCTTATTACAACGATCCCTTATAGGGATAAGTTCGCCTTTGTACCTAAATTTCTGTATAACTGTTTTTGTAACATATTCTGTGTACAATAAAGTGATTTACTACTACTACTACGATATTTATTGGTTACAACAACGAGGTACTTATCCTTTTTTTACAGGAATCAAAGTCGAACGTACCTAATACCATCCTCATTGTTATTTTATGACCGTTTTAGTTAAATATAACAGACACGCAAGAAAAGTATACATATTTAAAAAAATATAACAGTACGAGTATAAAGCTCGCAAGACACAAATCATAATAAAACGTTAAAGGCCACACCAAAATACCGTAAACTTTTTGCTTGCTCAAGGAATGTCCGATGCAAATCATGCAAATAAACATAGAATGTCGCTGGGTGCCCCACCCCGCTCCCGGCGTCGAAAGAGGGCAGCCTCCTTGCCACTATACTGCCTTAGTGGATTTTTTCCATCGAGTAGTGAGACGCGGTGAGATGTTGATGCTAACATTATCTTGAATGTCGGGCGTTTTTGAGATTTGCTCGCGTGTTACAAAGGAAAAGTTTAGTGAAATGTTTTGATAAGAATACTCGTAGTTCTATAGGTAGTTTGTTTCGGATCCTTTACTAAAACGCTTAGGTGCTGTATAAATATGTATATACAGTTCTTGATGTTTTAGCGTCACGGCATTAAATTCCTGTATACATATTTTTGGCACTTTAACCACATTGGTGTCTTTGACAAAAAATGAACAACTTCTCGCCCTAGTGCGTAAAAAAATCACCATGTGTATTGAAAACATAGTTACATAATTTTTCAATAAACAAAAATACCTGCGAATAAAACTACGAATGTTAGAAATCGGGGGAGGATTAAAAAAGCTGATCGTGAGTCTCAATGTGTCACGAAAGTGAAATTTTTCACGAAAACTTAACTGCAAATAAACTGTTATGAGAGTGAAGTAAACCGAAATAATCGATGTACTGATATGACCATAAATTGTATATCTGACACGCTTACATAAATGTAGGCAGCTTCTAAATTATTTATTGAATAGATGCGTCATACTTGCTCGCTCTATTTTCTTTTCTATAGCTTTCATAGAGCAGGCACTTGATAACACACGTGAGGAATGAAAAGTGGGGGTAGTTTTTACGAGGAAAATGGGGTTGCCTCACTGTTCCTGATGCGATAGGTAAATATTCGCGTACTTTTATTGGGGATGGTTTGATTCGCTCCCGGTCTAAGGCAGGGTTTAGTTTTTATGGCAAAAGTGAAAGCGTTACATGTAAATATTGTTTATAATTTATGTAGAACTGAAGAATATCCAATTCATCTTACGTAGTTAAAAGGGTCAATATTTTTTTACGCGCTGTTTTCTGCATCGTCGTCTAAGTGACATAGTAGGTACTTATTACACACAAAATTGATAGTTTGTGGAATTTGAGTGCTATTAAATCGAATCTTGATTTGATTAGCTGGCCGACAGTTCTTATCTGTAACCCTGGTATGAAGTTTATTCATCCAAAATCATTTTTCTACAGATTTTCTATAGCATTGTGACGAGTCGTCACTGACGACAGTTGACTCATCAAATAAACCAAATTACAGCAACAACTAACTTAGATGTTCTAATTATTATTGATCCTAAGCAATGCCTAATAATGAATACATTGTGAAATAGAATTTCAAATTCTAATCACAACATTATGACGTCACCTGTGAGAGGTAGACATTAGGGGGTGTGCAGACAATCGTAAATTGCGAGCGGACTCGAATAAATTAACGCCTGTCGCGTCGCCCGTGTGAATGCGCCTCTAGCAGATAAAGAAGAACATATGAATTGGTTTATTACTCTACGTAAACAGATGTTGAATCCTAATTAGGTTTATGTGAGACAGTGACGTCAGAAAGTAATGCTTTAAAATGTACCTATACATATATTGTAATTAATGCAAAATGCAGTATACATATGATACTTGAACAATCTGGCGTACCAAGAAGTACGCACATTTTTGACACTTCTCAGTTCTAAACGTTTAACCTCCGTTTAGTTGGCTTAGCGCTAAGTAGATAAGATTCGTAACAAATTAGGTTGGTATGAAACTCTTTGGTTTAGTAAACACGCTCGTAACTCTTATTTAATAGCTTTCTGTTAACCGGCTTCACTTTTAATATACATAAGCAAATTCACAAACCGAACGCTGAAAAGCTTATAAACAAAAGATTTTTTTCTCAAAAATGTTCGCATTTTAAATAATACCTAATCGTTTAATGGAAATTAACCTGTGATAGGTTTAGTCAACTGCAAAGCGCAACATAAATTAGGTATTTGAAATTGCAGATAGTGTATAAAAAATACTAAATATTTAGTGTAAGATCGTCTAAACATATTAATGAGAAGATTATTTCAGTGCGTATATATTTATGAACTTGACTATACCTTTCAAAAGCGTATGATAACATTACTAGCGTGCGAAAAGAATATTCAACTGAGCCTACCTTAGAAATACATATAAACGCAGGTAAACAAATGACACCAACGCATCTGCAATACATTTTTTATCCACAACAGACCAATATTTCAGTATCCCCTTTCCATGCTTAGAACCTTCTTATTAAAATCAAGGCTGCCGTAGATATCACTTAGCACCCTCGTCGTTACTCTTACGCCACGGGTGTTATTACCATTTCATAGTGACCACTGCCAAGCAACGGCAGTATCGAAACCAGTATAGATTGGTCTCTGATTAAGAAAAAATCCTTTTTAGTGGCTCATTTTACGTTTGGTCCAAAACTTCGGAGGGCCACCTGTACTAAAAAACGTCGTACGAGACACGTGGAAAAAGGAAATTCGTAACTCGTGTCGATTTAAAACATCGCCACTCGTTTCAAATTTCATATTTTTCGCACTTGTGTCGTAATTCGTAATGTCTATTTTAGGGACATTTCAGTGTACCTTTGTTTGCTTGTCTGTTTAGATATTTTTCCCAGGAACTTTTATACTATAAGCTGATTCTGCAATTACCTACACCTGTAAAGTGTTAAATATAATACGAGACTTAGTTATTAGTAAATGCATGCAAATTGAACAAAACCCTAGGTAGTTATCACATCTTTTCTTTGATGTAAAATTATGAAATGTATATATTAGAAGCAATATTTTGTAGTACAAGTAAAAGGTTGAAAGTTGAATTTTATCTTCAAAGTCTTAAAGTTTCGTTTAAGGATTTGTTGACTGACTCTTGATGGCTAAATGGACCGTGTGTCTGTTGTTACCAAGTTTTGGTGGCTTTGGTATTTATAAGTATAAATGTTTACATACCACTTATGTGGTTTTGCACTGTTGTGGCTTCACTCAGAGGACCAGAATACAAACCAGGGTTAGGTTATGCTACTCTTAAATGAAAGCAGCTACCCAGTTGGTTTCCCCACCAGAGTTCACAGTTATAAAGTTTGAGGCGAATATTTGGTAAGGCATGACAACACGATAGGACTTAGTGGTGACCACGTTCTGAGGGATGCCCTGTCGGTGACCCTCTGCGATATTAATGGTGGGTTTAACCGGATTTCTTCGGTGGCATTTTTATGGTTCAACGCTGATTGTGAGTGCAAGGTGCATTAGTCTCTTATAGTTAAAGGTTTGTAAAGATCTTTCAAGCAAGCTTTACCTACTGCATTATTCATCATATAGTAGGTACTTTTAGTGTCAAAAGAAAAAAAATGTGCTGATTTCCTGACGCAGCCACAAAGTATTGTTAATTTGCTACTTACGAAATAACGTTAGACTATACGACGCTGTATCTCTGTTGTGTTGTCGTGTTTTTACTTTTAATGGCATTACGAGGAGCACTATTTAATGGCATGGGTATATCAATTTAATGACCCGTGATAAAGATCACTATGGATAGTATAACACTCTCGATTACCATTAAAGAGCGTGAAAGTTTATTTGGAATTATTTAGTGTTGTTAAAACCGATGCAATACACAAAAACATCAAATATAGAGTAACTAGCTTTTGCCCGCGGCTTCGCACGCGTAGATTTTGGACTTCCATAAAAAAAAATGTTTTCAACCGACTTCTAAAAAGAAGGAGGTTACCATTTCGATTGTATGTAGTTATATATTATGCACGTTACACGGTTTCCTGCAAATAATGAATCCTATTTTGTTTTTTTTTTCTCAGGAGATTCAAAAGTGGCCAAAATAAGTTTAATATTTGTGATATTTTTTTTTTGGGTTTCACCTTGACTTTTCGACAATCATTTAATCGAATGTTGTTTCAAAGTCAACGGTTCAAGTATTTTCATTTCATCGACAAGTCATTCTGTCGAAGAATAGTTTTCAGTAAATTTAAATCAGGGAATTTTGAATGGTGCTTGAGGTTTTCCTTTACGGGTTCTTATTTTAGTTTGGTTTAAATTTAGTAATATTTATTCCGCAGTTCTAAACTAACCCTGAACCTACTTTGATAGAGCTGTTTGCTTATGTGTGGGGTCACAGTTGTAACCTAACTTAAACATATTTTAATGGCCGTTCGTTTCTATGTGGGGTCGCACTGGTCGCAGTTCTACCCAAACCTAAACCTACTTCGATAGCCGTTTGCTTTTGTGTGGGGTCGCAGTTCTAACCAAAACTAAACCTACTTTGATAGCCGTTTGCTTATGTGTGGGGTCGTAGTTCTAACCTAACCTACTTTGATAGCCGTTTTCTTTTGTGTGGGGTCGCAGTTCTAACCTAACCTAAACCTGCTTTGATAGCCGTTTGCTTATGTGTGGGCTCGCAGTTCTAACCTAACCTAAACCTACTTTGATAGCTGTTCGCTTATGTGTGGGGTCGCAGTTCTAACCTAAACTAAACCTACTTTGATAGCCGTTTGCTTTTGTGTGGGGTCGCAGTTCTAACCTAACCTACTTTGATAGCTTTTGTGTGGGGTCGCAGTTCTAACCTAACTTAAACCTACTTTGATAGCTGTGCGCTTATGTGTGGGGTCGCAGTTCTAACCTAAACTAAACCTACTTTGATAGCCGTTTGCTTTTGTGTGGGGTCGCATTTCTAACCTAACCTAAACCTTCTTTGATAGGTAGCTGTTCGCTTATGTGTGGGGTCACAGTTTTACCCTAACATAAATCTATTTTAATAGCCGTTCGTTTCTGTGTGGGGTCGCACTGGTCGCAGTCCTTACTTAACCTAAACCTACTTTTATAGCCGTTTGCTTATGTGTAGGGTCGCAGTTCTAACCTAACCTGAACCTGCTTTGATAGCTGTTTGCTTATCTGTGGGGTCACAGTTCTAACCTAACCTAAACCTATTTGAATAACCGTTCATTTCTGCGTGGAATCGCAATGGTCGCAGTTTTAACCTAACCTTAAACTAATTTGATAGCCGTTTGCTTATGTGTGGGGTCGCAGTTCTAACCTAACCTAAATCTACTTTAATAGCCGTTAGTTTCTGTGTGGGGTTGGAGTTCAAACCTAACATAAACCTACTTTCAAAGCCGTTCGTTGCTGTGTGGGGTTACTATTCAAACCTAACCTGAACCTCCTTTGATAGTCGTTCGTTTCTGTGTGGAGTCGCATTTCTAATCTAACCCAAAACCTACTTTGATAGCCGTTCGTTTCTGTGTGGGGTCGCAGTTCTAACCTTTCCTAAACCTAAGTAGAATCTTACCTTATTATATTCTGTTTGAAGTCTGTTTCATTGAACAGCATATTAGTAGGACATTATTAAATACTTAATTACAAATAGACTACACGAGTTAGAAAGTTGAATTTACAGTGAGGCGGCCCGTGTACCCGCGCTGCTTATACATAATTATTCTGTCCGCGAGCTGTTAAACAAACATTTGAAATTCGTTCGCTTTGAATCATATATGTCGCCATGCAAAATTGTAGATATTTTTAATGAACAAACAAATAAATATGGTTTTGTCTAGACTTAAAAAATAAAACCTCACAATGACCTTTTATGTAGCAAACTGCATTACTTACCAAAATGTAATATTAAAAGTATCTACGTATTCATCGTACCTATGTTTACTCGTATATAACATGGTTAAGTACCTACATCTGCATTGGCAAGAACACTTCTATGAAGTTTTGAATTAAATAGCCCAACGAATCTGGTTCCTTCTTACAAACTTTAACCTTCCATTTAACCCCCATAGGGAATGAAGTGAAGTTTCGAATAAAATAGCCCAACTAATCTTATTTCCCCATACAAACTTTAACCGTCCATTTAACCCCTTTAAGGGATGAATTTTCAAAAAACCTGAAACATGTGTTTACTTATTTATTATTAAAAACATTCCTGTGAAATTTCGAATAAAATAGCCCAACTAATCTTATTTCCCCATACAAACTTTAACCCTCCATTTAACCCTCATAGGGAATGAATTTTCAAAAAACCTGAAATACGTGTTTACTTATTTATTGTTAAAAACATTCATGTGAAGTTTCGAATAAAATAGCCCAACTAATCTTATTTTCCCATACAAACTTTAACCCTCCATTTAACCCCTTTAAGTAATGAATTTTCAAAAAACCTGAAACATGTGTTTACTTATTTATTATTAAAAACATTCCTGTGAAGTTTCGAATAAAATAGCCCAACTAATCTTATTTCCCCATACAAATTTTAACCCCCCATTTAACCCCTTTACGGGATGAATTTTCAAAAATCCGTTCTTAGTGCGCTTCTCAACATTATAAAGAATGTACATGCCAAGTTTGAACTCTCTAGGACCAGCGGTTTGGGCTGTGCGTTGATTTAAGTCAGTCAGTCAGTCAGTCAGTCAGGACATTGCCGTTTATATATATAGATTATTGTTAAATCAATGAAAGACAAAAGGGCTTAAAGCGATGTCTATATTTCTTTATACGTATAGCTAAAAATCAAAGCTCCTCACATATTTCGCATCAAGATAAACGTCGTCAGTTCAAAAGCTCGGCGCTTCTCAACTCCGTTCATTCACTCCGCACATTCTAAATAAAATCTCCATTCATTGCGACGGTGTCGGTTGACAGTGCCAGAGATAAGTAAGAAGTTAAGACTCTCAAATCTAAATAATAAATAAATACATATCTTGTTACAGTCTTGTCGATGATAAAAAAATATATCCCAAATTTACGTAGGTAGCACTCATTAATTCTAAGTGTAGATAGTGTGTCGTGAGTGAGTTCGCAATGTTGCTTTAGATGTCGAACCTACTGCAAAAACATAATGTAAAGCAAGTTTCTGTGCACACTTGAATCGTATTTAGGCAATCTGGGATTGGATGCGTGCCATTTCCATCAAGCGGCAATGGAGGATAGAAGGCGTAGACATTCGAGTCAAATCAGTGATAGCGAAACTTTTTCAACTTAATGCTATCTTAATTATTGAATTAATATAGCATTAATGATTCGACTATTAGTCTTTATTGGTGCCTTGTCTCTGCAGTAGGTAAACTCTAACTCGCGATATTGTGACATAAGGTGTTTAACATAAATAATGCGAACAGATGTGCCGCCGCGGGTGGAGCAAATACTACACGGTTCATATCTGGTTCGTTTTTTCGGGAATATTAGGAGCTGCTATGACCACCCCTTGTTTAAACAAAGAAATCTATTAAGCTTGCAATGCTATTTAGAAATACCAACCACACAAAAGCTTGAGATGATAAGACACAGAGTTTTCGGGCTCAATTTATACTTAAGGTAAATGGATAATTGAAAGTAACCATTTATTTTTTATTATATCCATGTTATCAGATAAGTAATTATAACATCATATCCTCATGAATACCATAAATATATTGTATGATTAACATGATTCATAGCATGATAGACAACATAAATAAGAACGTGATATACTTATTATGGCTCAGTGCCGTTCAATGTGAGACATATCGAACAAAGTAACATTAAGTGTAGCCCAGACAAAAATAAGTTAAGACCTACCTGCAGTGTATTGGACGATACTGGATGTTTAGCTGACCTTGCATTGTTTTCTTGAGTTACGTGGATAAGTACAGCTTGGTATAAAGAAGGCATCGTAACAGCCCTATGCACATCCACATCTGTTGGCACAACAATATTCGGCAGCGCCGTTGCCCGCGGCCATGTAAAATATTTCCGCTGAAGCATTCATCGCGATCTGCCAGCCTGATCGTACGCTCAACGTTACGCACCAAACTTAACAACGCATACCCCTACACCCGTCTCCACTTACGAATAAAGACCACTTTTGAGCAAATCCCACGCAGGAGTAAAGCGGTAAAGTTCCGCTATTGTGTGTAATCCGATACCCCGATAGTTCCAATCGACTTTCGTATCGAAATTGTTTGATTTCGTTTCAAAGTTTTTACTGACGAGAGTAAATTTAATGCAGTTTGTTCTTTCATTTCGTACGGGGTAGTATAATTGATTCGATGCAAGTACTACGCACAATACTCAGTAAACTATTTTCTTACAAGTATTATTGTATATTGCCTAGGCGTCCATAAATAGGAATAATGTTACACAATAATTTTGTATTTAACGGATACCTCTCTGACTTAGCCGATGGTGCTATAGTAACATTTTTTGTCAAGTTTTGAAGACGGCTTTTAATGCATCTCATCGTTACAAAACATTTAAAAAATATTACTATAACTTTACATTATTAGTTCTAATGGAGCAAAAACTGAACGGAAGGCGGTAAACAAATTTGTGAACAGCAGAAGCAAATTATCGCCTAATAGCGGTTTACGGTGTGAAGTGGAAACAGCTGTGCTGTCATTAGGTGACATAGTTTTATCGCTTCGAAGCTCCGGTCTTCGGAGAATCGCTTTATAAAGTGCTGTAGACAAAAAACACGACATAATATTATTGCAGTGCCCAACAGGGGTCACAAAGATCTAGCTTATAAGTTTACCCCCTGTACAATTTGTGAAAATGCAATAAAGAATTAAGTATAAATCGTTGTTTTTTTTGTTACAGATTTTTCCTGAAGTTCTTTTTAAAGTGCAATCAAAACTGTTTGAAGAATGCTGGCAACCCTAGAGATATGAGAAGATTTCAAGTAAGTGCCCACAACTTTTTCTCGCACTATACAATTATCACGTTTGAAATATAATCTGTCCTGCAATAAATATAGGGTAAGTAGGTTGAAATCACAATTTAAAATAATTTTGCAGTTTTTTTTGTTGTTTCGAGTCAAAACCACCTGTAACCGACGCAAAAACAAGGTTTAAGCCGTTGTGTCATAGAAATTATTCAAATTCATCTCTTAGTTTGATACAAAAGTTTTCGAACTAGAAAAATAGAACGAAAATAAACCAACATTGTAGATGTAGGAAGCCAACGTCTCAAGGTTGCAACACGCATGGTCGTTTCAAGGTCTGGAGCAATAATTATTCACGGTAGAAGGGTAAATGGTCTCTTGTTTACCAGACGTCAGGAAAAATTGCCGCGCTCTTACATGACTGTCTGTGGTGAGCGGGTGCAACGCACAAGCTTTCGCGGGACAAATCCTTGACGTAGAGTCACGTGGGGTAAACGTGAGCAAAATAAATGTCTAAAATATGTGATTGTGTTACACTTGGGTTTAAGGGTATGTTTACCTCACATGACTGTTTAAGAACAAATGTTTTTGATCAATCACAAAGGATGTATTTAATTTAGAATACATATTTCATTGTTCTTTTAATTGTAATTAAATCAATTATAATCCAAAAAGAACTAAATTATATCTCACATTCTGGCCAAAGTAACACGTAAAAATGTTGACACAACACGAGACATTTAGATAGCATCGTTATCACACAACTGTAGACTGATGCATTTAAAAATGCACGGCACTAGATATGTAAATGCACTATTGTTCGTATGTTACAGACAGTCTTTTAACCATTTACTTAATAGTGGTTGTCACGACTTTATTAAAAAGAACAAATACAACTTACTATTGAAATAATAATATCGTTAAAATATATTAATAGGTACAAAGTTTCCTCAGTCATAATGTCCTTGAAAGCAATGTCATCTTCTACTTGTTGCGGAATCAACTGAGATTCACCCGCTCGTCACTTGTCACATACAATGGCATCGCCCTTAAAGTACGAGTAGGAAGGGTTGCGTTCACGACTCTTAAATATTTGAAGCGCCTCCAATTTGGGGGAGGGATGAAATTAAATTTATTTATACGAGTTTATTTATTTACTTACAACCCGACCGTGCTCGCTTTTTTATAATTGGTTATTTGTTTTGCACGAGTGCTTGTTTATGACCCTTTGTTACCAACTTCTAATTAAGTGCATAGAGCGTAAAAGCAAATAAATCATAATATTTCATAGTTACCAACTTAAAGTTGCAGAAACTAATTAGCGACACCCCTAACAGAACATGGCAAAGGTGCATTCAGTTACTTATGAGTACAAATTTGCTTCAGCTACTAAGACATATTTGTCTTACTTGCCCTCTTTGGAAACTTTATACAAATATAGAACCTATTTCTATACTAATATAGTTGCCTACTTGTTGTGGTTATGTGTATGTATGGGCTTTCTGTGTGTCATTGAATAATTCAGTGGTCGTACCCCAACGTTTCAAGGGTAAGATTGTCTAGCATACATGTTTAGTATAGTGTAGTGTGGATTGGTATGTTGGGTTAGAATACTAAGAATAGAAATGCACTGTTAAAGGGAACACTTAATGTTATTTAATTTACAATAGTTATAAAATTTTAATGCAAGAAAATATTTCTATATAAATACCATTGCAATTTGAACAAATTCTTTGTTTTACTAGGTTAATTCGAATTCAAAGGTAGGAACTAGGAAGAGGTTGTAAGTACAGTTGTAGTATGGGACTAATAAATATTGGGTACGTAATGAAACCTATACAATAGCTCCCTCAAAAGGTTTTAAATATTCCCAGTATATATGACACGTACAACTATTATCTTATTATAAAGTATTTCCGATATACATATATTACGAACTACTGAAATGAAACGTAACGGCTTTGTAATCATCTCTGCGTGCATTATCAGATGCATTATAAGAACACGAAGCATTATGTAAACAACACAAACTTAAAAACCTAAAAGCCTCCCCAACACAATCCACTACATAAACATATCGATTGGCCGTCTATCAAAACGCACGCACACACCCACACGATGCAAGGAAGTGCATATCTATTGGAAGAGTTCGTCCATTTGGGCCCGAGACACTAGCTCCTCCTCCCAAGGGACTCTCCCTTTCGGATATTCGTATGTGTGTGTGTGATAAATAGGCGACGGTCGCACTCAATCGAGGGTTTTATTTTTGGTTGACTGTAGTTTTTGTGATCTTGAACTTCAGTTGGAAATATATGTTGGGACGGAAAGCAAATTTAATGGGCGAGAGTTAATAGCATGCTTAAATGTATCTCTGTTGGTATGCTTGCCGTCTGTAGTAGGTAAAGGTTAAAGAAATACAAACAATGCTTCATAAAGGAAATCTATCTTAGTATATAGATATAAATCCATAAAAAAATCTAGATCAACATAGGATGCTTCAGAACTGTGTAAACAATAAATGAAGGAGTGGCTAGTGCAAAAGTTTGCATCATGCAACGATAAAAAAACGAAAGTATGATTACACAAAATTACATTCTACAAAAGATGCATGCAGACCAAAAGAGCATTCGCTGTTCTATCCCCCACTCTACGAAATCAACGAATCACGTTTCGTGTAACGATCGAATTTCGTAGAGTAGGGGGATAGAACAGCGAATGCTCTTTTGGTCTGCATGCATCTTTTGTAGAATGTAATTTTGTGTAATCATACTTTCGTTTTTTTATCGTTGCAGTTAAGTTTGGAACGTAATTCTTGTAAATTGATTAAAGCCCATTGGTGTTCTTCCTTGATATCGTAACAGACTTCAAGACTATGACATTGATACTTTAGTTGACCATGGTAAATAGTCAAGGTCTTGTGATTATTTTTTTGTGTTTCAGGATCACCATAAGCCCACAGAAGTAATAAAATATTAAAATAGCATTCTATTCCAGGTAGTAATATCAACGCAAGTGATGGTCGACGGCCCGCTGCTGGCGATATCGGACAACATGTTCGTGCACAACAACAGCAAGCACGGCCGGCGCGCCAAGCGGCTCGACCCGACTGAAGGTATTGACGCCGCCTCCGACACCACTTGTACGTTTTTGTTTATTTATTTATTTTTTTTAAGTTGTGGCCAGTGTTTTAGTAGGCACTGGCCAGATACATTTAGGGCATCGGAGAATGAAATACATTTATTCGTGAAAATTGTTGAATGGCTCGACCCGACTGAAGTTATTGACGCCGCCTCCGACACCACTTGTACGTTTTTGTTTTTTTATTTTTTTTTATTTAGTTGGGGCCAGTGTTTTACGAGGCACTGGCCAGATACATTAAGGGCGGAGAATGAAATAGATTTATTCGTGAAAATACTTGAATAAAGTCTGATTTTATACAATGTCAAATTTATTATAGCGGTGACTCGTTCAGAGGTACATTATGGATCGTGCTTTGATTAAGAAAGTATAGAAAAATCATATTTTAGAAAAAAAAAATCAATTTTACACAGAACGTTGGCTTTTCCACTCGACATATCCCAATTGTCCCATGCATTTTGATTGCCAAATATATTTTTTTCTTATATGCCTAGCCAGCATACGATACTGATACTGAGTACATGTACCATTATTATTTATGTTACATTCCTTAGGCTTAAAAACTGTGTCACACCAAAAGGAATAAACATTTTATGTCAATACCCATTTTACATAACTCACAGCCGATCAAACAGAACAGTATAAAATTCATAATATAAAGTTAGTCATTTGTATGCACGGAATCAAAGTAGACATTTCGCAAAGAACTTGGTGGGAGGTGGGGTGTTGAAGCGAGCATGAAGCGAGTAGGGATAATTTAGTGAGGAATTATGCTTTGGAAAAGAATATTCTCAGATCATTGTTAGGGATATTTTATACGACGTTATAGTGTAATGAATTGAGTTGGATTTTGCGGAAATTGCGATTAGGGTGAGATTTTCATTTTTAAGTAAATTAGTTGATGGAGAACTATTACATGTTCTGGGAAATCATATTTATTCTTATTATTAATCAAAAATCCCCGTATCTCAATGGTAGGCGCGAAATTTTGATATTAGCCAAAGACCAGGGTCGCGTTTTATAAACTTACAATTTACAATTTCGCTGTTTGCCTCTCTAACGCACGTACATATTGGCTAGAAAGAGAGGCAAACAGCGAAATTGTAAATTGTAACTTTATAAAACGCGACCCAGGCTTCTAAATACCTACGATGATAAGTTTATTACGCATTTGTGGGACAACGGAAACGTTAAATTGTTAAAAGGCATATAGAAATTAGAAAAGGTCAAGTAATAAGCAATAAAAGCGGTATAAAGAATCCTCTCCACGTTGTGTTGGCGTAAAGTTTCCGAGAGGCCAGACGGCGTGAAACCGACTCGAAGGGATTACACGGTGCGAACGAGAAAATTTGCACAAGTACTTTCTGTTAGCTTTACTACGGAACCTTCGGAATTTCACGCTTTGTTTCCCCCTTTAATGTATTCAGTAAAGACTTGCCAGTTTTCTGTCTAATTTGATCTTTGTTCGAGTTTGGTTTAAAGTCACAATGCAGAGCCTACGGGAAGTTTTGGGTGTCCTCTAAGAATAGATAAACCGATATAAAGTTTCAATACTCATCAAGTCATCACACTTGATCAGTTGATGATTTTTAGGTTATTTTTATTGCACGTTGTACATCATTTATAAATATTAAGAATGATAGATCTTACGTATAGTGAAGGTATAATCTGCATATTGATATTGTGAGCAAAATAACCTCTTTATTTCATAAGTAATGAATCATACGTATACTAAACGTATACATAATATTGATATATTTATTGTTTTAATAATCTCATGTTTCCAGATCTACTTATTATTCGTAAAATAAATTAATCATTTAGTTACTGTCCAAAGTATATAAGCGTTAGGACCACGCAAAATAGGCACGTTTGATGTCGAGTTGCGAAAAAAATGGCCAGAATACAACAACACCAAACAACAAGTGTCACATCGATACGATCTATCAATATTAGGCTCAAAGTAAATGTAATGAGCGACGAGATTTTATTATTAGTCAAATTAAAAAAAGAACCTCAGGCGTAATCTTCTTTCGTCCCCTTAAATTCACTTTCTCTTCTCGTCTTTATTACCGCGCCGTTTTGTTCGCAAGATTTCTCCCCCTTGTCTCACGGCGCGTGTCCCCCTCACAACAACCTTCTTGCATCCAACTACAACATCAACAACGTCATAACAACCTTTAAATTACATACAAACTTTAACTTTAACACGTTGCATTACATCTCGTTCTCAATTTTCACCGCGCCGTGTTTCAGTTCTTGCCGGGAACCAACTTTTACGGTCTGCAATTGTCCTTTTTCTGAAACAGTCAAAGATAAACGTTCAAATAGGACGGAATGAGTTTTAGTGGTCTGGCGTTTATTCAACTTTCAAGTTGTAAGACTTTTCAGCCTATGCCTTAGTTCAGAAGGGAGTTATTGGGTCGATTTATTAACGTTTCTAATAGAACTATCATTGTTGTTATTTGAAATTCGATCCAAAATTAATAATAAATGACTTGCATATTTTATACCGTATTCAACTACCTATTGTTTCTAAACGGTAAAAGTAAGACACAAATTATATTTTTTTGGATTTAAATGGATTTGGTTGCGAAAATGAATATAAAATAAAATACAAAAACAAACAACCATAAAATCAACCCAAAATCATATTTTGTTAAAGTTGAAATATCACAGCCATATCAAACCTTTTCACCCCCATACTCAATTCATCTATTCATAACAATTCCGTATTTTTACCAAGGCATCATTTCCACAGCGGGTCTATACCCCCCACTGCCAGTGGCGACTCCGTGCATCAAAGCGATCTCTCCGAGCGAGGGATGGACGTCAGGTGGTTCAACGGTCATCATTGTGGGGGACAACTTCTTTGATGGACTGCAAGTCGTTTTCGGGACGATGCTGGTTTGGAGTGAGGTGAGGTTCTTATCAAGTGCAAAAATATGTATCGAAAGAATCACAGAACTACATAACTATATACTTGATATAGTTCTGTGGAAAGAATCCTAGTATAAATATGTTACGACGTTCTTATTACACAGAATTAAGGTGCACTCGGTCATATTTTTGATTATTTATAAATAGATACACCATATTTCGTCTTTGACTGTACAACATACCTACATGGTACCAATTATTCGATAATTTTTATATATATCGTTCCATATACCTCGACCGAGAGGCATAAGCCGTCTTCGTATTACGAAGACGGCTTTGTTCATGTTTTAGTGTCATTACAGGCTACTTTTTGACAAATCCGGGCGTCATTGTGATTTAAACCTTATACTAACATCAGTTTTCTTGTGTTCAGCTAATAACGTCACACGCGATCCGGGTGCAGACACCTCCACGACACATCCCGGGGGTGGTAGAGGTGACGTTGTCATACAAGAGCAAGCAGTTCTGCAAGGGCGCGCCAGGCCGATTCGTCTACGTTTGTGAGTAATTGACAAATACCTACTTTTAATGTTATTATCAGGTCTTTTAATCGAATCACGTAAGGTGGCCAATAAATAAGTGCATTGCTGTTGCATGTGAGAGGTTATAGGAGTCAGAATAGGTCCCCTGGATAGTTTTTAGAAGTTTCAGAAGGATTCAATTTTGTTTAAAATACGTAGGTACCTAATAGATGCCACTATAACTACTTAGAACTGCAATTTCTGAATTATGAAATTAATTTATTTCTTAAATAAACCCTTAAGGGGCTTATTCTGTTTCACTGGCAGCGAGAAAGCACTTATTTTTTGGCCAATCTGTATATAAACAAACTCAACAACATCAATGTGATGAAGTTTTTTTTAATTAGCGATGTCCCTGCGGCTGCCAGCCTATTAAATTTGTTGTTACATTAAAGATCGGTCGTTCCTGACTTTGCGTTCATATAACTCAGATAATTAGATTTGAGGTAACCACACACACACACACACACATCTTCAGAGATTCAATATGCGTTTATCGATTTCATAAAACTTTGAAGTAAGATATTATACTGTTGTATGTATAAGTTTTACATATCAATGAAAAACATTCCAAGTCAACTCCTTGCGTACATTGAAATAGGTAAACAATCTATTTACACATTCTCTCCATCAATCAATAGCATGAAAATAAATACTTCCCCAATCTTAGCAAAACAGAAATCTTCACCTAAAAACAGTAATTCGGCAACTCGCAATCTTGTACGATCCATCAATTAGGCTTTCATTTGGTAGTAGGCTAACTAATGATTGATTCTGTTTTTCTTGTTCCGCATAGCAGCGCTGAACGAGCCGACGATAGATTACGGGTTTCAGAGGCTACAGAAACTTATACCGAGGCATCCTGGAGATCCAGAAAAATTACCTAAGGTTAGTTCACAAGAAATAATTTCAATGAAACCTGTAGGCTTATGATGCATGATGGTCCCGTATTTATCGTTTGTTGTTGTTGCCGTCGGGCTCTGCCAAGTACGCAAGAGTGAAAGTGACGAGTAACACGATAAACGGTAAACGCGAGACCATCATACGCCACCTGGTAGGGATATGAATGCTTGGTTCATTTTATATGCTAAGGCCATTAACGAAATAATAGGCAATTTTAATGCTAGTGCGATGTAGCCATAGGCAATTTTAATGCTAGAGTCTTGGAAGTTCAAGAAATGTTTTTTTTTAAGTTTTAAATTTTTAGTAGCCTTAATTTTTAGTAGCCTTATGTGTTGTAATTGTTATTGAAATAAGGAAATAAATGATCGGAATTGGCTACGTAATGCTTAATTAAGCCACAATTCATAACTTTAAAGACACAGATGTCACAATCCTATCTAGTAGCTTTATGGTGGTCCCACATTGAAGATACAAAATGTTATTTAAAATCATCTTTCTCTCTATGACATAAGTACTACAAACATTGTCCTTGTTACGCTTCGTTTATAAGTGTCTAGTGTATCCAGTGTGGGAGCACCATTAGCGGGACATTAATCCCTTCACCATTCTCACGTAAACATTTTCCCCCAGGAGATAATTCTAAAAAGGGCAGCAGACCTAGCAGAAGCCTTATACTCCATGCCGCGGAACAACCAGCTCGGTCTGGGGGCTCCACGGTCTCCGCCGGCCAGCATGCCCTTCAACTCCTACACGGGGCAGCTGGCAGTCAGTGTCCAGGACACAGCGGCTTCGCAGTGGACTGAAGGTGAGGAATCATTAATTTTTTATGACGAATTAATCCAAGTATCAAAAAATCCAGTTAATGACGATTTTGTTGTAGTTACAACAGACATTTTTGTTTTAAAATGTTATAATGAGTTATGTATAACGTATGTAGATTCACCGAATTACTTTGCTTAGTGAAATATAATGGAAGACCATTCTTTGCTCCACATACCTTTACATTTGTCAGACTTCTCATCCAGTCCTTCCTCACGACGCTTTGTTCTATTACGTAATTCTATTATTCTAGTTATCACCTTCCATCCATGCCCTTTTTAATTTTGCTTTTATAGCCGTTAATCTTATCCATACAAAATCCGAAATATTTTCTGGTGCTTTCAATCGAAGTAGTGTTCCATCACCCATTTTAGTTCATTGGTTCTACATGAGGTACCTACTTTTAAAATAACTAAATTTATAAGTGATTTCACCAGAGTTGAGGTGAATCATTCACATCGACATGAACACACACATCTAAATGAAGCACTAATTTAAAAAAAAAATTGTGAATTAATGAATGACCTAATGTGACTTCAAAATATTGAAGCAAATCCCTTGAACAATCTTTTTGGTCAATCTTGCAGTCGCAATTAGATTTGCTATCAGTACGAAAAAGGAACACCGATTTCAAATTCCCCTTGTGTCTTCATGAAATGTTTTCGTGTGCGTGACCTCAACTCTCGTGGAACTACCTACCTACGCAGTTGCATTTTGACCTAATTAATTGAGAAGTAGCTATTCCTTAATAATTATTTATAGGCGAGTGCAACAGAAGCCTAACGGTAATTTCGTGTTGACCCCAGGCTTTTTCTTTTAGAGGAGTACGCGAGGAGCGGCGGGTCGGTGTCTCCCCGGTACTGCTCGGCCGCGTCTACCCCTCACGCGGCATCCTACCCGCACCCTCAACACTACCCCGCGCCTCCGACCTCACTGTTCAACACTACCTCGAGTGAGTATTGCTAAAATATTTATACTCAACTCTTAGGTGGACCTCTATTATGAAGTGGCAATCCCGCATTCTTCACACTACCTCGCGCTTAAGAAGACAGTCAACTACTCGTAAATATTCTTAACTCTCGAGTAATTATGGCACATATTTTGGTACTCTAATATCTAACCTTCAAAACTATGAGTACCTGTGGAGAAATTATTGGCGATATTTTCTAAGCTTCACCACAGTGGAACTCCTATCCTGGATCACTGTATTAGAAACCACTACCTCGAGTGAGTAGGTGTTCGTAGTAACTAACCTTTAGCCACTTCTTGATGTTTTTCTGCTTATATTAGATTATAAGGACATCTGGCTATCTTATTAACTAAAAAGTATCTGTCAAAATTATGTTTTGAGCTGGACAATTTAAACTCTATTGATTTGTATGATATAAACAGCATAAAGAATAAATTACAATTTTGGTATCTTAACGTAAAGTGTCATTATAGAGAAGTCAACACAGGCTTTAAGTTCACATTTGCCACGCTTGCACGCTTGTTTGTCTACGTCGCTTTGTGTTAACCCCTGTTTTTATCCCGTCCAGTGTCCCTGGGCCCGTATCATCCGGCGAACCTGAATGGACATTTATCATCTGACCATCACCACTATAACGCGTATAACACGAAAGATAGCGGGCATTACAGTGAAAGAAACGAGAATTCAAAAAGCTCGGCTGACTGTCCGGCAAACACTCATACAAAATGCACCGCGAGCGATATGAAAGGGCAGGAGAGTAAAGAGACTAAGCTAAGGAGCGCCTTTGCGGTCGTGAGGCAGAGTCCGCCGCGCGTCGCCAATTTTCAACATCATCAGAACTGGCAACATCTCGCCGTTCAGTGTTAGTAGTTTTTTTTATTTTATTCGCATTTGTCTTGCATTATAATTTTGCTTCACTTTTGTTGTCTGCCAGTTGTGTAACTTTCCTCAGTTCAATGCTTTTCTCAGTGTATGCCAAAGAAAACGAAATATTATATGTCCTAACCCCAGTAGTAATTGGCATAGATAACCTATTGAGTTTTGTGTTGTTAATGAGAACTTAAAGACCAGCCAGCCACTTGTGTGCCTTCCGAAATAGTCTTTTAAAACATAAAACTATGTGTGATTATATGTGTTACAAGACTTTTAAGCTATATTTATTAAGGTTTAATATTCCTTTTTTATTGTCCACAGGAATGGGAGGTTTAGTCTCATCGCCTTTTAGTGTAAACCCCTTTTCGCTGCCAACGTGTAGCGCACAACAGTACGCGCAACAGGCGCAACTAGCCTCCAAGTAACACTGCCCGTAACATTAAGTAATACACCCTGTAACGTCAATAATGCTCTATGCTTGTAACGTTGCCTGTTACTTTGCTAACTATATCATATATGAAAAATATTAAGCTGTACAGTTTGATTCAGTTTACGTGGCATATGTAAATAATATTGTAATTATCATGTAAATAGTAGAATAATTATAAAAACTCAAACTTATTAGTTTCTTTGCTAGGAAATGATGTAGATTTTATATTTAATACTACAGATGCCCAAAGTTAAAATAAGTCAATAAGCTGCTCAAGTCTTGGGCGCAGCATCCAGATCCATCAGATTGTACCTATGTATGTCAGTTTTTTGTAACATCTGTGATATATTTATTGTAAGAAACGTTGTAAATTTTGCTGTAATACATGTGTAAATTTTCTTATTCTTAGGTCTAATTTCGATTCATGGCTTTAGGTTTTGTGAATGTGACTTCGTGTGTAAATCTTAAAATGTTATTCGGTAGGTTTATTTTGAAGCATGTGTCTAATCTTTTCTTTATGAGACTCACAGTAAATCGAATTACGCAAAGACGCATTTAATAAAGAAAAGTTACTTTTCATACCTACATTACCATGGTATCTGAAAGGATATAGAGAAACTGTTTTTGAAGTAAACCTACACAAATGTGGATCATATCTATAAATCGAAACAAAACATATCCTGTTTGCTAATGTACCTACATAATGGAACTACGGAGCGGTAAAAAAAGAAAAAACCTAAGTCGAGGACAACGTATACGAAAAAATAAATGTTCTTGTCAGCTCCTGCGTTCTGCGGGAGATTTTCGTGGATTTCCTTTTTGAATATGAAATAAATAGTCACGCATATTGTTTAACGCAACTGTATCGAATAAGATTTGTACATTGTAATCGTTCATGAGACAAATTAGTTATCACGAAATACAAAATTAAAGTTATCTATACTTACGTAATGGTTTTATTCTGAAACACAGAATTGGCGAATACAAAGGTTCTTCATTCTTGAAGATAAAATCATACAGTGATCATTCCATACAGGCCTAATACCGCGAAAAACGAAATTCGTAAATTTCGAGGATTTTATCTGTCACTCAAGCGAAGGCGTCATTAGAGTGAAAGAGACAAATCCTCGAAATTTACGAATTTCGTTTTTCGCGGTAGGGCCGCAGCTTATATCTACAGAAGAGATATGGTGTACTCTGCAGGCCTAGCCAAGTTGCAATACTGCAATCGTATACGATAATTCACGTGCCCATAATAATGTGTGGCAATGATCACGTGACGTTTCGTACGAATCTGTCATTCTCATACATTTAATACTAATGGCAACTTGGCTAGGCATGCTGGTATCGGAGGCCAAGACTCATAGGGTCGCCGTGCCAGCAGGAGAGCGGAGTAAGTAAGTAGTTTGATTAACTAAGTTTACCTGGGTGAATGAACTTTTTTCTGTGTGTTAGCCATGGTTGCGGTCACCTGAGACATTTTATGTAAAATTGTATTTTTTTTTATTTATTGATGTTTGCCAACAGGTGAAATACTTTGATACTTATTGATACGGAAACTATACATGTAAATTGCTCGAGTATTCACCCAATTACAGGCAAACACGGCATGCATATAAAATCCATGTTTATAGGTGTTCCATTAAGAAAAGAGCTTATAAACACCAGAAATTAATGCAAGTTTGCATAGTTTAACTAACATTATTTTGCATAAAACCAGCGTGACTCAGGTGACCGTAATCATAGCAAAAACAGATTGGAAAAAAATCACCCATCTACCTATTAAAAAACTTTGCAAGGATGACACTTGCAAGTACCTAATCATTATTATTACACTACTAGAAAAACTTCATTTTAATAGCCCATATAATTCAAAACACCAACACATCCATCATCGTCTCGCGTCATTTTAAAGCATATCTCCCATATGGTACATTCGGCCCCCTTGAAATATTATACTAACATTCTCTGTGCAAGGGTGCATTGTGTCTCTAACTAGATAATGCATAGGTTTATCTCTGTCCTAATTGTGCTACTAAAAAATGGGGTTCGTATTACTTGTACATTAGCATTAAAATGGCTCCGTTCTATTGTTCATAAATAAAAATTATGATAATTTGGCTCTGAATTAGGGGTGTGATAAGATGGACGTTCAATTAAAATTTTGTTTTGGGAAATCGATACGAAAGTTTATGGGTATTAAAATAAAAATGTTCGATTGATCGATACTAACAAATAATAACGGTGATAAAATAATGTCGATCTATTCTAAGAGCTAACAAAGTCATAACTAATAGCTGTAAAGAACAAAGTGATAACGTATAATCTGACTGTCATAATTGCAGATGTTCTTCGTTTTTTTCCGTAATAAACAGAAAAATATTTATTTTTAAATAGTAGGAATAATCACAAGTTAATATCGCATGAATACATTATGTATCTTCTGAATTCAATATAAATATAAACCCATTTTTATACACACCATTACGATTAAAACTCAATCATAGATGAACATTTCGAATTAATTGAAATTCGATAAGGCCGCACGCACACCGGCCGGTTAACTAGATTATGGAACAATATTGTTAATGAGTACGGTTTGTCGCCGTGTGTGGCGCACGCGCCTCGCCGGATGTCGTGGCGTATTTGGAAGGAGTCATCTTATTGTTACGTTATTCATAAATGCAGCGCTTGTTTGATGATAGCGTAGAAATCTAATATAGTGAACTGTATTTTGTTTGTTTACTTAAAAATACAATGTCATAGAACGATATAAAGCCCATCCCGGCCGTTTTAGGTTAGAGCTATATTATTTTAGACCATGAGTTTGAAAAATAATATCCGTATTTATTGCTGTTTTGTTAACCTTATGACTCGAAATGAAGAACGAATGTGAGAGAACTGCAATAATATTCCAGTGTTATTCTTAACCTCATTGTCTACTAGGTACTACTCGTAGGAGCGTCGACAATGTGAGTCATACAATATGAGACATTCGAGCCAAATTTTATACACTTCTTGGCAGTTTTTCCTGATTCCTTTTTAAAGCAAGAATTCTGTCATATTTCGTTTACTTTGTTTTGACTTAATATTGTATCACTAATCGCAATAATAATACACAAACGACGTAAAAGTATATCGTATTTCAAGAGGGCGGGATTGTCACTCCGTTCATATTTGTCTGTTCTTTTGTGATAAACAAGTTAAGTGAACAAATCGGCCGGTCGCGTCAGGCGCGTGGCCGCGACACACGACAGTCGCGTGGCGATGCCGCGCATTAGCAAATTAGCGTCCGGTGTGCAACTAGCTTTAGAATGTTGGTAGAGGTTAAAGATGAACATCTTATCATTCTTTATTACAGTATTTTAATAAAGATTAACTAAACAGATGTTTGAAAACAGATTTAAGTATGTATATCTTTTCGTGTTAGACTACTAATTCGTCATTTTGTTCAGATAAAGATGGAAAAATGTTAGTAATACTTAAAGCAAAAATAGCTTGGTGGTTACAGATTTGTCTCTTTAAGTATTAGGTGATTAGTTGAATTATTAGTCTTCAAGTAGGAACGCACTTTCTGAAGAGCTATACGCCTCTCACATTCTCAAAACTCGCAGTTTAACTGTATAAGTAATTTAGTAGATTAAGTAAGTATACTGAAAATATTGCTTTCACGAAAAGGTCGTTGTCAGTCCGAAAAACAAAATTTTTCCACTCGGTCGTCAAAAGGATTTATGCGTCGTTGGACTAAAAGTAAATATGGCGATATATAAAAATGTCCAGTTGCTTAAATTCGGGCGTATATAATTTTGACGAAGTATAAAAATGTTCACCTGTATATTAGACCAAATATAAACATGTTGCGACACTAGACTAAAAGTAAATATGGCAATGTATAAAAATGTCCACTTGCATAACCTTCTCTGCTTTGCCTTAAGGTTGACTGGTAGAGAATGCCCTTGGCATTAAGTTCGCCTTTTGTACTTTAAGATTTTCTTTTGTGCAATAAAGTTTAAATAAATAAATAAATAAGTTCGGGCGTATATAATTTTGACGAAGTATAAAAATGTCCACCTGTATATGATTGTTGGTGGTGATGAATTTGATCCGTATATGTATTATTATAATCCTGGACCTATAGTAAAGAAAGTAGTCATTTTTATATTCAGACTTGATTAGACTTAGACATTTGTACACTTTGAAAGTAGTCATTTTTATATTTCGACTTGATAAGACATTAACATTTTTATAATTTGATAGTAGTCATTTTTATATTCCGACTTGATAAGACTTAAGCATTCTAAAGTATTGGCTTTCTAACACTCGGACCAATTTTATTTTATATGTAGACATTTTTATACATTGCCATATTTACTTTTAGTCCAACGACGCATAAATCGTCAAAAGTTAACAGCTTTTATAAATATAATGTTATGATTTCATTGCATGGGGCTATACACCGGGGAACCTAGTTGTACCATTAATTGTTTTATCCCAAAACGAGTACAGGAATTCCTTAACTTTAGGTATGTCCACTGAAAAAACGATAACCTAAATCTGACAATGACCCAAAAGCTCATGAACTAACTCAAATGATTATGCACTAAAGGCAATAAAATATCAACCGTTTGTATTTTGTTGTAAACTGAAAAGGCTACGTGAAGGTCATACAATTTTAAAATAGATTTTTTTCACGAAAATGTGACACAATCATGTTATTAAACTTGACAACAAATCTCCAACGATGCAATTGAGCTCAACAAGTGTCCATCGCAATACAAATATCAGACACCTCTAATTTAAACCCGCGCCTTCGCAAACATACAACGTAAAACGCGTAAGAAAGAAGGGGGTCGAAGGGGGCAGGCGGGGGGAGGCCGACAATAGGTGTACAGATAACTTTCCTTCTATAGTAGAGTCAATACCGACCCTTGGGAGTTTTACCCTCGGGGCACGGTCGCTTGGGAAAACTAGACCCAACAATATGGAAAAGGACGCCGCGATCCATTCCTGCGAGTGAGAGCGGCGCACCCGATTGTACTTATGTATTAATAATATATAGAGGAAAAATGTCGAGGACGTGCGCGTGTGATATGTTGGGACTGTTAGCGAGAAAGGGATGGATGACATCAATTTGTCGTGTCGTGATGGGGGTTTATTTTGTTTGTACATGTGCCATTTTTCGTGGTTTTTGAGTTTGAACGGTTTAGTACGATTTTTTACTACCTATCGAATTTGATCTTCTAATATCGATGATGATTATAACCAACTGGGCTATGTTTTCTCAAGGTGATGAAGAGAAAGAAAAGGGAATGTTTACTTTTGGTATTTAATAACCATTATTATTTAGGATATAATAATTCATAATCTTTAACAGGTCGTGAGAAAACTACATCTCTAAATTCGAAAAGCCATTGCCAGTGGTTCAGCCTGAACCGGTTTTTCAGAAAAACCTTCAAATAAAAGCCTAATAACTTTCCTACTCAAAAGTTTATGTAATTAGAAAGATCTTATTTTTAAATTACTCCATTAACAAAGAATTTATATACCGAAGAACAAAAAAAAGCCAAAAATGGGACCGTTCTTTCGTATGGGGAAAATACCGGTATCAGATCCAGTTCAGTCATTGAAATATTGTAAATAATGACTAATTACAATCAATAGAAAGACCTTCAATTCTATTTATCAAAAAACATTACAATAATGTTGTAACAAAGTTTAAGATAGTCGTATAACAGTTATAAAACGATACCACGCCGTGTCAACGAAGCGTCGGCGAAATTGAGTGAGCCGAGTTAAAGTATTAAAAGTTTTCAGCTAGCGATCTTCGCGCGGCGTAGACGGCACCCGCAGCACTAGTGTGGGGAGTTATCGATAAGATGTCGATGTCGATACAACATGTTTGAGAGTATTTTGATGGAAATAATTAAACCGCGAGTGCGAAAGCTGGGTCAAAATAGGTTTTAAAATGTTGCTGGAAGGATTAGATCCTTTTTTCTGAAATTTAACTGTATGGATATGTGGGGTTTTATAATTTAATTGAATTAAGTATGAAAATTAATAAAATCAAATCCTCGGCGGATTTACATTCATTCAGCTCATTATTTTAGATCTCACCGCTATCTAAAGAAAAGGAACTTGCCGATGTCAATAACAATCTTTAATGGACTAATTGCCCTGGGTGAAAATAACAACATTCTGTAGGACAGACTGGACTTAATTAGCTAACACTGGACCTAATGATTTTCGATTAGGTTTTTTATCTTAAGCAGTGAGGTGAGTAATGTTTCTAGGTAATAGCGATCGTCCGGACAAAAAACCACGGATGTCAAAAACACAGTCCTCATATTTTTCAGCCCCACTATGACTTGTGCGAAATCAACTTAAAGAATTATGATCTCAACATATTTTCCTGAACAATTGTAGTTAGCTACATTAAACAAGTTGGTAGCACTAGGAAAAAAAATAAATTAATTAAGCACAGAAAAATGAAAAGTGACAAAAATATCGACTCATCCCATCCCTATTTCTTTTACACGGTGTAAGTTAATAATGTAATAGAATTACGAGGGAAAAACTGTTGAACTCTGCCCGAGCGGCTCGCGACTTAATTGTAGCACTTTGTTTAGCGTGTCTCGCAGTCCCGTCCATACACACATATGTACATAGATACACACAGCATACCTATATACACAACAAAGACTGTGGCGTAGCTCTCGTGCCAATCGAAATACAGCGTTTATTTTATAATCTTGTTGCATTAAATATTGAAGTGGTCGTCTTAAGTAATATGTAAATGTTATTTTATTGTTTTGAATTTTTCTGATTTTTTATAAGAAATATTTTGTATGCTTGCATGTGTTCAGTTCAGGTTTATATAACGATTCTGCTTGAAAAGAATTACGATTTCTCTGTTAACAAACTTGTTTTGTTCTGGAGCGGTTATCTCATAAAATATTAATTTAGGTTTTTTTTTTCTTAAATAAAAAAAATCATCTCCACTATACCACTAGGGCAGGTAATACGAAAAAAATATATTGAAATACCGTTTAATTTGATCGAAGTAAGGTACACCCGGGTAAGACCGGACTATTTTTCGATGAGTTGAAAGGATGTCACAAAAAAACATAAACTTACTCTCACTATTTTTTACCTGCAGATGTGTTATGTACGTGATAAAAAAGAAATCAAACTTCCAATATAAATTAGCTTGATACCGCTCAGCCGAATTAAAGAAAGCTTAGGAGTCAGTACACTCAAACTTTTTTCAAGACACCCAACCGAAAAACCTTTTTGGCTTAAGATCGGACTAGTATCTAATTTCAACTCTAAAGTAAGGAGCAGAAGGTGCATAGCTTCCTCTTAAAGATCGGATCACCAAAAATTCTCGAAAAAATTCACTTTTTTTTTTAAAAACCGAACCTACGAACGTTTAAAAAAAAATTATACTAACGAGTGGAGCGGGGTGAAATGGCGTCATGCATAATATAGCCAGTGAGAAAAAAATACTACTGTTTTAGTAGTTATTGCGATCATCCGATCTTAGCCGGGTGTAGGTACCTTATCTCTTGTACTTTTTCAAATAATTTTCATTGCTGCTACATAACCGTTTGTGTGCGAGTCCGACTCGTGCTTGGCCGGTTTTATAGCATATGATTAATCAGTAGATGAATCATCTGTTAATAGTAAAATTTTGAAATGATAAATAACCCCTAGGATAATAGTTACTTAGTAGATTGGTCCCATTTTAATTTGGTCCAGTTTTGATAATGGCAATAATGAGAAAACCATATAAGTATTTGCATTAAGCATGTACACGACTAATGGACAAATAACGCAATAATACGCCAACCGATTCCAATAATTATTTTTTTAACCGACTTAGTTTGTACCAAGACAGGGTCTGATGATGGAATCTTGGAGAACTGGGTGAAGTTGTTTTTTTTTATTTTTGATTTAGTGATTAATTGTAGTAAGCAAAATTGCGTAAATACGCAAGCGTACGATGGAGCGCGTGAAACTGTCAAAGGCTTTTAAACAGTCTTTATTATTCAATTTTCGCTGAATGCGGCCTGGACTTTTCTAAACTAACTAAACTAATGCCTCGACGGGACGGCCAGCAGACAAAAGTTAGTTTCAAAAATCATACGAGCGGTGTGGGAACATTTTAAATTCAGATGAATGTCTGGAATTCATGTTAAATGGGCAACGTGTGTGTTTTACATTTTAGGCGTTACATGGTAGCTTACTTACATAACTTGATTTAAATACTTAAATGTAACAATGTACAAGTTTCAGTCCCATACTCTCCGAGAATTACTGAAAATTTTCATGAGAAAATTCTCGTGGATGTTGCTATTGATTAACATTCTGTGTCAGATTAGAGGGTATAGCCAAGATGTCAATCGCTAACGCTCAGAAGCGTTGCGTAGATCTCTTTTTCTGTCACTCTATTTTACCAGTGTGACAAAGGAAATTGCAGCTCGTGTGTAATTAATTGGTCGTTTGCCGCATCAAAGTAAGAGGTTGCCAGGATATATTGCAACCGACGATGTTTGCATGCGGCAAACGACTAAGTGTAATTGCCGCTATACGGATACTTAAATACATAATTAAACGTAACAACCACAACCTAAAAACAAATATATATGTATTTTGTATTTGTATTGTATTGTATTCTGGCCATTTTTTTCCGCAACTCGACATCAAACGTGCCTATTTTGCGTGGTCCCAACGCTGGCCTAGTACTTGTTGGGGACTTCACATACACCCTTGAATTTCTTCGCAGGTGTATGCAGGTTTCCTCACGATGTTTTCCTTCACCGTAAAGCACTTGTGAATATCAAATGATATTTCGTACATAAGTTTTTGAAAAACTCATTGGTACGAGCCGGGGATCGAACTCACGACCGCTGCGTAGCAGCCGTGCGTTTTACCGCTAGGCCACAAGCGCTTATAAATATATATGATAAACGCACAAATAACTGTCGTCGTTGGAATTCGAGCCCGGAGCCTCTAGGTTCGTTGGCAGAGTCACTACCAACTAGGCTATGGAGGTAAATTATTTATAAAAAATAACATCTAAATCTAAGTATCATGATGACAATATACGAGATAATAAAACATATATATTAATTATATTATTTACGAGTAAAGGTACACTTTTTAAGCAAGTATCGCATTTCAATAATATGTATAATCATTTACAAATATATAGGTACCAATAAATGAATTAAATTGTACATATTATTTCAGAAAACACCCTACTAAAAGTAAAGCTGGCTAATTCAGAATGGTCTCACTTTGCAAACACCAACAGAGTACCTACTGACCATTGACGACCTTTATTACAATACACGTAAAGTACACAACTGCGTTGACGATTTTACTCTATACTGTGTCATTCCAATCGCATGTTGACTGTGACTGTATACGGGCCGATGTTTGGTAAAGCCAGTGAGAGGTCTCTCTCGGATAACGCAGTGGCATAACCTCAAAGGCACAAGTAAAGTCGGGTTTATAAGAACGTTCGACTCGCGTGCGCCCGTAATCATTTGTAACTATACAGAATGTATTGTATAAAGGCGGATTTATACCAAATTGATTCCGAAGAGGGAGGATAGAATGAGCATTCGCTCGTTTGGTGTAAATCCACCTTTAGGGTTTCTCAATGGGTTTACTTTCTATATTATTGCTATGTAACAAAGAAATTATGTATGCAAGTATGTATGTATGCCCCTATGTTATGGTAAGTATACGGAATACAAATTTTTAAAGTTTTTCAAATGAATCCTGCCAAGACAAATTCAATTTTTTCCATCGTACCTACCTACGTCTCTCTTTTATATCTAAAGTGGCATCAACAGCAATTACAACTACAAAACTAGTTCTTCGAAATAAAACACGCGTACAGCGCAGCGTTTGCTATAGATTTCTCATAAACAACGTGTTACAAACCCACCTACCTATCTATCCAGAGGTAGGTTAGTAGTAGGTAGGTAGAGGTATCTATCTAGTTACCCCGTTGGTCGGTTTTCACGCGTACCTTATCAAGATCGCATCCAGTTTTATGGGTCTAATCGTGGTGACCGCAAATAGGGCCCCCGTGGCTCATTTTCTAACCTGCCCGATTATGGGATTTCCACTAATTAGCTATTACCGATATATCGAAACGAGTAACGATTTTGCAGTGCGTAATTTGGATAAGATTCAGCGTAAAGCTGGTTTTACGGTGGTAAACTAAATCCACCATTACTCTACTTTTAGGATATTTTAATATGAATACGTACTGCTATATTATTTCACAATTATTCATTAAACAACTGAAACAGACGTCTCATTTATATTATATTGTTCGGAAAGTTAAACGCATGTGAGATATTGATTCAGTCTATAAGTTACCAGCAATACTAAGATTCCAAGGAGGACGACGAAGCGAAGGAGAGTTTGACGAATAAGCAGGCGAAGACGTATAGTAACACATATTGTTAAATTTTATGGTCTTGTCCCATTTGTACGATTTTAGGTTAGCCACGGGATTAACTGCTTAAATTCGTAAACCAAAATTTTTCAACACTGTAAATATTGTTCTATTTTTTATAATCCTAAAACTTTTTTTCTCATATATCTAAATAACAAACTTAGAATCTAAAACTCTTAGCTATCAAAGCCTTGTTTAACTACCGGTAAGTACACTTACCGGTGCCGGTACAATGTAAGTACTTATAATATCAAAGAACGGCAGCGCTATGCGATCATCACTACGACCTAGCTAAGCCCTTATAAATTGGTAAGCTGCTTACGGCTGATCGATTCCATGCTCCGATATTATTTTGTACCGTTTCTGGCGGCGATTTTTACTGCGAACTGCGACGTAAGAATTCGTTTCAGTGCGGGGTTATTTTATGCCGTTTTATTTTAGACGTTAAAAGACAGCTATGGAAAGAAATACCTAAGTCCTCTTATGCATACACATTAATAATGTATAATGCAGCAGGTCAACAGAATTGCTCTGAAAACTCTTTAAAACGAAGGTTAGACTAGCCAGCCACATTAGTGTTTCCTATCGTGAGCTGCCGCCGCGTTATTAACGCTGACTTACTTTATATCCATCCCGCTCGTAGGTATAGGTACTCGCGTATTGGCGCGAGCGAGCCCGATAGAAATGCCGCGGCAGGTCTACCTACTCATGGTACGGCTACAGAGCTCACAATATGTCTATTTACATCCATGAGGTTTATTTAGGGTCGCATAGAAAGATTAGAAAGTACAAAAAAGCGGCCAAGAGCATGTCGGGCCATACTCAGCTGGGCCGATTATGTTCGAAATACTTTTATTTTAAAGTAGGTATAAGCCATTTATTCTATAATTCCTATTTTTTTTCATAATTTTTGGACCCACGGATCTAAAGTTAAAGTTTTTTCTTTATTTTATTCTACCACTTTGTTGGCGTGATTAATATGTATCTACTTATACCTGTACCAAATTGCAGATTTCTAGTAGATACTAACAGCTATGCTGCGAATAGATAGATGGACAGACGGACATGGCTATTCCTTGATTACCCTAAAAAGAGGAGATACTCTAATGTAATGAGTTGCATCATTAATTTAAGGTATCTTAATTAGGTACGTGGTTTTTATAATATAGGTACTGAAATGCGAAGTGCGTACTTAGTACCTGGTCATAACTTTATGGTTCTGTATAATTCTATTATTTGTACCGATACTATTTTTTTGATATATCCATTAAAATCTTTATAAGATCATTGTTATAATTTATAATAATATATTATAAACTATGATGTTGATTAGTAAAATTTATAAAAAAAACATTCCGAAGCAATTAGTCTACCGTTATCATTTCCCACCGAATCTGAACCACTTTAAAACTTTTCAACTTCAACAACGAACTTCGTCAAACTCATCACTGTTTCAGTTTTTCAGGCGTTCGCGACGCCATCTTGTAGAATCATCGTTCACGTAGTTCACACCAAAACGAACAGGTGGCGCTGATATCAATGCTGCACTTAGACTCAAACCCAAATCTGACAGCACCGTCTTGAAACACAACAAAGCAAATTGAGAAAGAGAGAGGTGAATTCTCAAGGCTCTGTTTCGCGTTGTGTTTTGGGACTAACCGGGCTACACTGAAGTTGTTTCCTTTTTGTTGGCGCTGTGGGTGTGTCCAAGACGGCCAATAGGAGGGACCTGCCTCGTCGGACCACTCCCACCCGGTTTCTGATGCCTACTGGGAGTTGGAAGGAAAAATGTTGGCAATAGGTAATTTTGAATGTCGTTTGTAGGTGACGTAATTGAGAATTTATGATCGAAAGTGCTTTATAATTTAGATCGGTCTCTTGAGTGGCTGCTCATAAAATGTTAGCATTAAATTGGTAGTAAATAGAGCTTTGACGACGAAAATAACAGCACATCAAAGAATACGCCGTATAAGTTTATAAGAGTAGTTACTATGTATACTAGTTATGGCCACCATTTCATAAGCGGTCTAGTAACAAAGGAACGATATTGAAAATCAGCTCATTAACCATATTATAGCGTCGCATGTCTGCTATAAGGCTACATCTCAAAATATGATTGTGTGTTGATAGTGACCATATTGGCCTGCACACACACATCTTCCATAAAATTCTTCTTCCATCAATTTTGAAATGTGGCCGTATAGCAGGCACGCGACGATAGGGTCCAGTTAAGTCACCTTGTTAGGCAAATGAAATATGGTACTTCAAATTCTTGTGTGCTAATTACGAGTTGGCACTTAACGTTTACTCGATTTGTAAAGTAGTCCATCACTCTCAATTTAATACATAGGTTGCTTTACGTACCTATCGAGTAAACGCTAGACGCAAACCTTAGATACTTGCCAAATCATGCTACGGCTACTGGCACGAAGATACGTAAGTAGTTAATGTGGGTACGTTAATGAAAAACTATATAAAGAGATGCCATATTTTTTACAAATAAACTGCTTGCAATAAGTAATATGTTTCTCTCTTATTGATAAATATTTCCTAACTTAGCAAATCGATAACAGTCGTTTTGCCCATTCCATCTTATGCAGATATTATCGGTCATCGTGGCAATCTTTGTGGGGCCTATGTTCAGCAATAGTCGTATTTCGGCTGAAATGAATGATGAATTTTAGACCTTATGTTCTAGGCCTGTGCTCTTGATTGTATAGTACATATTATGAAACTTCATCTGTAACCGAGATCATAAATGGAGATGGGGTACCCGTAACACAAGCTATGCTCCGTTCAAAGCTGTTCAAAGTAGATCTTGTGCTAAATTGTATTTCCTCAAATTTGTATTTAATTGTAAAACCAAAACACTGCAAAGAAAGCCAAACGGGATACACTCTACGCCTACAACAACACTACATGATAATATATGCGCACAACTAGGTGCCAGCAAACGCGTACAATCCGGAGCATTAATTTATATACAATTTTAGACCTTATACTCCAGACATAAGTAATCACGTGTATACATATTATTTAACTGTACCTATATCTACGCCTCACTACAAGACGGGCGCACTAAAAAGCACTCAAACGTCTACTTTAAACTGAAACTCGGGTTACCCTTAAAAGTGCTAAGCCGTGTCGGGACTACTCTATTCCCTCGGCCAGGCATCCATCAATATCTTTGCATATGTAGTTTGCAGCTATTTGTGGTTTTACCCTGCCCGAAGATGTGTTTGAGGTTTTTGTTTATTTTGAAGTTTCAAATAGTAGTTTAACTTTTACGAAAACAAAGAGGAGTTTGGGCCATAGTTGGTAATACAGATGACATGTTGATGTAATGTTGTGTACTTTTTTACGTAACGAAGGTTTCAGTTAACAGCCTAGGTAGTTGGTTAACTGAAACCTTCGTTAGAATCATTTCCGTGTAGGCACATTTAACCATAGAAGCTCTAGTCGATGGCAAATATCACGATTTTACCAATTGGTATAGCTTTTTGCTAATGAATTTAACATTTGTAATACCTAATAAAGTTTTTTGTTATTATAGTGTCCTTATCTATATTATAGTTCAAAATCGGAATCTTATTTCTATTGATTTATAGTGTTTTCCAACGTCCCAGCTATGCGATTTTTTAAATAATCATAAGTCCTGAATCCATCCATTTGGCATTTCAGGTATTAAATTCTACTGTGTATTACCTATCTATCAAGAAATCGAAAAACAAACGAATATTACGAATCGAAAAAAATAACGAATGCCTACTACTATTATTACATAATTTACATACACAAGTATGCCTTCTCAAGCATATGGTAGACAATGAGGACTTGGCAACTCCATCTCATAAATATAGGTCTACCCATACACCAAACTCACAATTATGATAATCAGTTTACGATTCCTATTCTCCACTGCCACCGCCAACAATAGTCTTTGTAGCACCTATTTAAAACCGAGTTACTGCTATTGTGCCTGTTGTGTCATTATTTCATCTGTCAAATTCACCCCTTTCAGTCATAATACCAGCTGTTAGAACAATTACTGGCCACATACACTAACAAGTGTTCCGAATTTTGACAAGCAATAAATTCGATTTAGACTTTTGTGTTTCTATTGCCGTTCAATGTACGGTGAAATGATAGTTAGGGCAAGACTTTTGTTGAATTGAATCTAGGGTGGTTAAGGGAGAGTTAATATCATATTGTTTTATGATATCTTCATTTTCTCCAATTTAAACATACCGTACATACCTAGCTAATTTTGTATTGAAACTAAGTTACCTAAATTAGTATTGTGAAAACACAAATTAAATTATTTATTAACTAAACATTATGATTTGTGCTTTTCATTTTTCCCCAGTAGTCACACTACTTAATACTGTATAAATGGTGTATAAAGGTGGGTTATTCGGACGTTGGTGATCTTGGTCGTTTTTTCTTTGTCGTGTCGTATATATATGAAATCCAATATTTATAATGTAGTATTGTGATATTGAGAAACTGAAACATCGACACGAATTGTCAGTATGTCTACGTTTTAGGGGTAAATATGGGAGCAAAAAATTTTTAGTGTATCTTTGAGATCCACTTTGGGAGTAACTTTAGTGTAGTAATTTTATTTTTTTTTCTGGACTGTATTTAAAAAATGCGGCGGAGCCCGAACAATATTAAAAAGACGAATCAATTTTTTTATTACGATCCTCAGAAATTGCGCAAGGAAGAAAAGTAAAACCTAAAGATACTATGCGAAAGAATGAAAAAGAAAGAGCGTATGAAATCTTACAACACCAATTGGATTCTGCAGCTCCTTAGTGAGAATATACCTACATTTTACGTGTTTTTAGCCTCGTACACGCATTCCCCCGTGCGTTGGTGTCATTAATATCGTCTGTAACGCGGCGCGACAGGTACGCTAAATTGAAATTCTTTCGCGTAAACACGCTTATCCGATTTGCTCCCCTGCTTATATTCAGCTACAACCAATTCAATTACAATTTACTGCAATTCAATTTAAAAATATACATTGTGTACTTTTAAGTTTGGGTTCCATTCATCGCACTAGCTTTTCAAATCTAATAACAGTAATGTATATGTACAGTTTTCAAGTAAGAACCACAGAACTCAGGTTTTGATTAGTTAGATTGAAACTGATATCTGTCATCCGCAGACCACAAACCCTGTAAAGTGTTCGAAACGTCGAAATGAAGTTAAAGTTAGTTAATACACGCGAGTTTATCCGTTTTCATAGTTTTATTTCATATTTAATATCTAAAACTTGTTTCACTTTGTAATTTTAATAAGCTTACTTTAGCTTAACCTTTATTGGGCCTTTATGTATTGGATCGATATCTTCACGCAAGCCTATCCAAAAACTGGGTTTTATCAGCCTTTGTAATGTTCGTAAACTTATGTACTTTAGCTTTACCTTTATTTATTATTAGCTGCAGCACTGCACTTATGCAAATAATAGTACCCACCTGTCTGTATATAGCCAAAGCCATCAATATATATTTTTTTGACAATCGCTCTGTTCGCCGTTATTTTTTCTTTAAGTGAAAAAGGGAGGTGGATTAAATTTATCCGTATTACTTGTTAGTAGCTAAATAGGTATGTTGCTGATGAAGCCGATTCTAAGAAACTTGGAATCATCATCATCATCATCATCGGCCTATGATAGTCCGCTGCTGGACGTAGCCTCTCCTATCAACTATGCGTAGAGACGCATTAAGAGGTAAATGCCCATAATCACCACTCTGGGCAAGCGGATTGGCGATCGCAGTAAGGTGTCCACTAAGATGACGCCCGTCATCAATCTTTTATCAAATATTGATCAGTGTCACTTCAATCCTTTAGTCGACACTTACGACACCCGCAGAAGGAGTTGGGGTGGTGACAAATGTATTCTTAATGCCGTCACCACGCGGCCAAGAAACTTGGAATAGGACGATGTAATATCATTACTGTGCTAATAAAAAATACAATGAGCACTAAAAACTTCTAGCGAGATCAGTCTATACATATAGTTAAAAAGTCTACACTTGACTGTACATTAAACTTCATTCAACTGTGTCCTTTAAATTCAAAACAACTAAACTCCATCTAATCCCGATCCGGCACGGCCCATTGCTCCTTCTACACAGCGCCACATAAACACTGCATTGAATTGAAATCGTATTGGCCATTCATCTTGGTGTCACCCGCGCATTGTAGCAGATGTATTGCATTACAACTGTTTTACTGTTTGGTGCGAGGGGCGTTGTATGGATACGACTCATACGATTGGTGTTTAAAGAACTTAGGCCGCGGTCGTTCCGACCCGGCCTTAATTTGGCCAAGGTTATGACTATAATTTTGTATTTTGGGTTTCACCTACCATCATCATTATTACTTTCGTTACCGGCCAGTTCTAGGGCTTGCCTTATATATCTTTGATTCCACTTTGCCCGGTATTTCGCATACTCAATAAAGAAACAATGATATCTCACGTTTTAACTCGAACTTCTGGAAGTACCTTATGTTCTATTTTATGTAATTTTGTCGTTGTATTAGAAGTTAGAACTAAAACTTACTCACCGAATAAATCACGACTCACACTCAAAACACTTTAGAACACATCGTTATTTAAATTGTGTTAGTAGATAACTGCGACCATAATATTAACATGAACGTCTAAATGCCAGCTCAAAAATGCTCGCAAAAACCATTGCGCGTCAACATTTTGGTGGACCAATCACAACTGTCTTTTAACAGCGGTTTAAGTTTTTATTGGTTAGTATACAAATTCATTAGCGTGCTGTATTGAACAGGGGGTGATACTTGCCAGCGAAATTACAGGACCGTTTTTGAAAGGTAATTTAATACAGCGTGCAGCTTCCATGTTTTGTTTGCTATTATGTGGATAAATATTTTTAATATTCGAAATTTTACATTGTTTTGCCATTGGTATTTCATTATTTATTTTGCACCAAACTGTCAAAGTAACTGATACTGCTTCAGTCTTAAATCATATCCGTTTTATTAATTCAGAGCCTCGGGGCAGGTCCACATTATATCTCGACCCCAGCGCGTACGCACAAATCAAGCTCAGTACTAAAACGTACGAAGTCACATATAAATGGCAACGAATTCAAATGATACCTAATAGACCTTCTCTCATTGCAATAAGGTTTAGTAATAGTCAGTAAAGTGTTGACGATCGTCTAAATAGAACGGGAGATAAGCTGTTTTAAACAACTGAAGGCAAGTTGTGTAAAGTACGAAATAATTTCACGCATCACATGCCCCCGGTAATGACCCCGCAGGACAAACATGACATTAGACTCCGGACAGAGAAGAATGTGTGCTTTGAGGAAATTACACAAAACTCGTACGGGTTACTGTATTTGTTTAGGTTACTTGGAGGTTCAGGTTTTTAACTTACAGTTAATTTGATGAATCCAAAGAAAAAATAATAATCGAGATGGTTAATATTTCCGTAATATCCGTCAAAGAATACAGTCAGTCGGAATTTAATAGTTTGGTAGGGATTTAGTTCGAAATTGGTAAATCCACAAGACTGTAATATCAGTTTAGGTACCAATACTCAATAAGAATGATGACTGGCAAGTCAAATCATCATCTTTTTTTCGAACTGTCAAAACGATCACCACTATGGAATTTTATATGAAATACTCAAAAGTGACGTCACGTTTGAGTACGGCCAAATGTTCTTTTAAGTTCTTTTCAATTTATTAAATAGAATTTCTGTACAAAAACTACTGCAATCTAACATCTTTGTAATAATTTCTTCATGTATTACGTCGTGCATAATGTTAAATAATTTATTTTAACTACAGTCATCATCCCTATTCTTTTGCGTACCTATTCTTATAGGAATTTAGAAGATTTAAGCACCTACAGGGCTAGGCAAGTCACACGGAGCTTAACTTTAATTAAGTACCTAGTATAAAAATACACAATAGAATTGGTAACTGATGTAACAGTCTTGTGGATTTAACCACATCATGATGTAGTGTAGTGTATCAAGTGTACGAATGCGTATAGATACATATCTACGAGCGATGCTATATAAAAAAGCTTACAAAAACGAATTTGTTTCTTTTTTTACATATAATTAATATATCACAAAGATAAGTATAACGATTTAAAATGTCGCATGACTTAACGTCACAGCTTTTAACTAGTTCTGACGTCTCGAGCCGCAGATATTTCACGCGCTTTATATTTATAAATTTTTGTGATAAGTAAATGTAACTAATAATAAAATAGATTTTCATGTTTTTGATCAGTCAGCTGTATTCCAATTTTCTTACAAATATTATTTAAAAAACCGGCCAAGTGCGAGTCGGACTCGCGCGCAAAGGGTTCCGTACCATTATCAATTTATTATTAAAAAAATACAGTTAAATCAACCTACCTCAAAAACTATAGGAGATAATTTTATCAAACTAAAAATCGTTGATAGAGTTTATTAATGTGCATAACATATATTTTTTTCAGAATTTTATATCGCGTAGTTTAAAAAATAGAGGGGGGGGGGACACATTTTTCAGACTTTGAGACCTGATATCTCGAAAACGATGTGCTTAAATAAAAATGTGATGTATAAACCTTCATATCATTTTCAAAGACCTTTCTATTAATACCCAACACGCTTATGTACAACTAAAAAAAAAATTCTATCCCTCAGTTACATGTATGGAGGGCCCCCACCCCAATGGTTTTTTTTACAATTTAGTATCACATTCCTGTAGCGGTTCATACAACACATATCCTTACCAAATTTCGTTACTGTAGCATTTATAGTTTCCGAGTAAATTGGCTGTGACAGACGGACAGACGGACAGACGGACAGACGGACATGACGAATCTATAAGGGTTCCGTTTTTGCCATTTTGGCTACGGAACCCTAAAAATGACAGTGACTGCTCCAACATAGATTAAATGGTTGAAACAAAACATTGACTAGAGCTAAATTTATGTTATACGTTTATGCTTAGGTAGTAGTAGTTGTATGTTTGAGTTGATGTCAAATTCAAAATGTTCTTCTCTTTGTAATTACTTAACACGTTGGACGCCACGCGGCTCACCGGTGGGCCTTCACGATATTTCCGTTGAGGCCATGGTGAAATCGAGTAATGGGCTATTTTTTCAAAAATGAGATTTTGGTCATTTTGGATGCAGAATATTATATTTAGCAAAATAGATTAAGAGATACTAGCTTAAACGTCATAAAAACTCGAGTTTCATTATAAGGCTCACCGGTGAGCCGCGTGGCCTGAACGGAAGGAATTGTGAAGTTCCTTCCGCGGGGGCCGCGGGGTCACGCCGCGGCTCACCCGCCCGCACACCCCGCATTTGCATGCGCATTCGCAAGTCTCGCAACTATCAGTACGGCTGGTATCCGGGCATTTTCACTTCTAGGGACACCCAATTAGCTTAATTCTCACAAAAAAGTTATCTTCGATGTCAGTTTTGTAACGACAATTAAGCTTTTTTCACTTCTAGGCTAGGGTTGTCACTAGGTCTACATACAATACTCACAACATCCAATGGCTTTAAAATGGATGTTTCACCACGCTTACATTTGTAAATCACGGGATTCCACGCGGACGAGATTCCTTGCCCCTCATTTTGATTAAAGTTCCGATGTTTCTTAATTTCAATAGCTTCACGTACTTTTCGACTATGATATATACGCTCGGTTGAGAGGACTTTCGGGTTATGGAGCTCAATCCAGTGGTTAGGTCCGGACTCCAACAAATGCTCGGCCACAGCAGACTTATTCGTTTGACGCTTTTTAACAGCCGGGATATGTTCCTTGACCCTTTCCGCTATGGTGCGTTTAGTTTCCCCAATATAGAAACTACCACAGCTACAATCGATCTTATAAACGCCCGGTGTGTGATAAGGTAAAACATCCTTAGGCGACCTTAGATACCCTGCCACCTTTGATAACGGCATATAAACGGTTGGTATGGAATACTTATTCAAAAGCGTACCTATTTTGTCCGTTACACCCCTGACATAAGGCAAAAATGCTGGTCGCCTCACAACATCTGAATGTTTCTTCCTCGGTATTCGTCTGGGTTGCCGTCTGTTCATTATGTAGCCATTTCTCTTCAGAACCTCCTGCAGGCTTAGCACATGATTGGTGCGACAGTATGTCGCCGCGAGATAGATCTCCCGTCCTTCACTAGCTATATTAACAAAAGAGGGACGGATAGACTATCTCGCGGCGAGATACTGTCGCGCCAATCAAGTGCTAAGCATACTGAACGTGCGATAACTCAATTTGCAGAAATTCAGCGTCACAAAGTTCATGTGCTCTGTTCTTTAGAGAATTAACCACAGACTGAAGCTGCTGGGGGTGGTGGTGAGACAGAGCGTTCAAATACCTGTCTGTTTGTGTGGGCTTCCTATAGACAGTGTGCGCCGAAGAACCATCATCTCGACCTATCACCTTCACGTCCAGAAAAGGCAAACTACGCTCCGATTCCAATTCATATGTGAATTTGACTTTAGTATGAATGGAATTGAGATACAGGAGTAATTGCTCAACTTCATGCTTGCCACCTCTCATAACGCAGAAGACATCGTCGACATACCGCTTCCATAATTTCACTGCCCATGGTTGCAGATCTATGCTGGCCTCGAAATGCTCCATCCAGATATTTGCTAAAACTGGTGCCACAGGGCTACCCATAGCAACTCCGTCGATCTGGAGATAATGCCCCCCTCAATATAAAAAGTAGCTCCCTTCTAAACAATTTCGGAGCAAAACCATGACAGAACTCACTATCTATTATGAATAATTATGATTTTGTACTTTTGTTACTTTTGATAAGAATTATAATTATAATGAATACCTTTAAGTTTACTATGCCAATTGTGATAAATTGTTTTACGAAAAGCTCAAGAATACAAGCTTTTTTAAACTTTAGTTCCATCTTGATAGCGAGTAAGTCGACGATGTTACCTATTTTTAAACTTAACTAAAAGTTGTATTATATGCTTAAAATTAGGTAAATAAATAAATATAAACATTCTAAACTAATTTACTTTATTTTTTTACCAAACTCAATATTTAATATCTTTATTTGCAAGTCTTCAACTATATTTTACCTATGAAGAGTAAGCCAACCCTAACTAAGTTCACAAAATGACGAAAAAATCATAAGTCCTTTACAGTAGAAAAGAACCAAGGCGATTTGTATCTTCTCTAGGGCCACACGGCTCACCCTGCATACGTTTTAGGATGGAATAAGTGAACGGTGGCCTGTAAAACAGGTTTGAAATGAAGGCTCGCGATGGCTCACCGGTGACCCCCGTGGCCCCAATGGTTCAACATGGTTAGGCTCACCGGTGACCCCTGTGGCTCCAATGGAAAGACTACATTTTTGGCGTGGCGTTCAACGTGTTAAAGGTTCATTCAGACCAAACGAGCATTCGCTATTCTAACCCTCTATTCTACGAAATTCGATCGTTACACAAAACGTGATTCGTTGATTTCGTAGAGTGGGGCATAGAATAGCGAATGCTCGTTTGGTCTGAATGCACCTAAGAAGGTACTTTTTTAAAGCGTAACTACTGATTGACGGTGAATAAGTTTCTTTACAATTTTACTTCGGCTGCAACCTTTTCGAATACCAACGTTTTCCAACTTTTTAATTTACTCGTGTACAACACAACAATATGTTCTATTTCTACTATGCAGCTACTTAATGCCTACAACAAATGTCACCGCAATAAAGCTATTAAGTCATTATCTACATCCCGATAGCCAATTAAAACCCGGTGACAACTGTTTGGCTTGTTCAATATTTTTAATTGAGACAACCGCGTATGTCGTCAAATAATAGTTTGAAATGCCAGTGACTGTAGAGCTGTCATCCCCTCTTGTGTCTTTAAACTGTGCTAACAAGAAAGGGGTTTAAATGGAGTAGCAGGGGTCTAGTAAGGCTGGTTGTATGTGTAGGGTCATTGTTTACCCGAACAGCAAATAATTAAGAATGTTCATTGGTTTTGTCAACACAATCTGTGGTGCCGGTGCGATTGGTAAGGGATTGCTTTGTTTGTTCTACTTCAAATATGTTTGTTGGTACGTCGAACTTTATTAGTTTTTGCGTGGTGCCTATTGATATTGCCTGTTTTTTATTGTTTGGGGGATGCGTAGGTACCTACAGTCAATCAAGTTATTCGCCTCAGACTTCTGTATACAAATTGTATGAGACGTGTACGTTTCTAGTTAAGATACCTATGCAGATGAGACAGGATAGACACACGTATTAAATAAATCTTATTTTATACAAATACACCCTATTTATCTAAGGTTGCGGCCGATTACTTCAATGATTTACTTATTTACCGAAACGTCACTGTAATTTATAGGCAAACGTTAAAATTATATGTTTTGAACGATAAGCCGAATATAGCATAGGAATTTCGCACACAGGTATATCAAACTTGTATTGTAATTATTCTAATAATTGTGCGCCAAATTCGTGCTATTTAGGTAGGTAATTTAAAAAATCTTTTCTTCGCGATTATTGCTGCACATCGGAAACATTGCCTCCCAGAAGTGGTTACTTACCTACTTTAGTAGTAGGTAAGTAGGTATTTACTGACCTTAATATTAATATCCCCATAATGCTAGGAGACCGTAAGAATAGTACCTACGCAAAAAAAACAAATCGTCGTTGCGCTTTCCAAACCTGATATATTGTGTTAGATTTCACTCCTCAAATTTAAAATAATATTTATATCGTTAATTAACACCACCGGTATTTATTCCCCAAACTCGGAAGGGTCCGGCACTCGGCTTTTACCGTTTTATCTCTGGTCGCAGGGCGCGCATATCTACGTCCGCCATCTTGGGCTACTGTATTACTAACGCTTATCATATTTTCTTATTAAAACGACCAATATTTGATGGCCTCCGGTATATAGATGATTAGCGAGGGCCTCTCATTCATTTCATTCTTTTATGAGCCTGTACTGTCCCACTGCCGGACAAAGGCTCTCTTTATCTCTTTTTCTTCCACCCGACCCTGTTTTCAGCAAACTCCTACCAGTAGGAACGAAAGGCGTGAAGCTCGCTTTCCACCGTTTTTTTGGTAACGAATCGTAACATATCTATAAGAGGATCCTTTTGATAAAATTTTGCACTTGACTGAAATAGGCGTACCTAATTTGCATTTCCATCTTTTTTTCATCGGCCAGTCGTAAGCTTAAATAACTAACTAAGCTTGTACTGTGAACCCTTACCTTGTAGTGGCGTTACCTATACTTGACCGGAGAAATAATATTTGTGATAAGTCGGAAAAAAGCCCTGACTGAAGACTTGTGGGCTAAAATAGCCACCTTGTGCATCCCACGGTGGAAAGCGAGCTTCACGCCTTTCGTTCTGGCAAAAGTTTATGTTTTAAGTTCAAACTGGCAGGAGTTTGCTGAAAACAGGGTCGGGTGGAAGAAAAAGAGACAAAGAGAGCCTTTGTCCGGCAGTGGGACTAGGGCATGCAATCCCGGGATTAGAAATTTTATTATTATTGCATACATTTGAATACCGGTATTTCATGCCCGTATTGTTACGACCTGTATAATACGTATAGTTACGACCTTATTATTACACAGAATTAAACTGCACTAGTACATATTTTTTTGCATTCTTCCTTGTTTTTGACTGTACCATACTGTTACTAGAATCAGAATTTAAATTAGTATGGGTTTACCTGAGCAGAGACCTCGGTAATACAGGAACGACAGCTCTGTAAATTGGTCAAGTCTTCGGACGCTGTCAAGATGAAAAGCTTTTGAGGAGGGTTAATGAGTATGGGTATTTTGAAGTTTGGTTTTCGATGTTTGTGGTATTGAGACTGTTTGTTTACTTTGAATAATTTATTTATACTTAAACACATAATTTTGAAACACAGGATTGTGGTAACAAAACTATAATAACAGTGACAATGCTTATTTACTAGTACGGACAGACAAGACATGTTTCATCAATGACCATGTATACAATTTATTTTCGTTATGTTTATGCCAACAACTGTAAAATCAGTGCCATGCGTCACGAAATTTTCATACAGACACAGCTATTGTTGTTGCAATAAAGAAAATACAAAAATACCGATATTATATTGTTTCTCTTGTCGCATGTCAACATTGCCAGCCAGCCGTGACGCGAATGCATAATCAATCAGTAATACCGGCAGCGCTGTGACGTGCAAATCGCATGGGATTCCAATTTCGAACAAGATTCGAATCTTTATTTTTCTTTATGGTTTTCAGCGTGACAGGCGTTTTAAAAACCGAATGCTTTGCGGTTACCGTTAAAGGGAGGTGACAATGAAACGGTATGAATGGCCAGTAATTTTTGAAAGCATTCTGTTTTTCGTTTGCCTTTGCTCCTTGGGGATGCTTTTTTCCGATTATTGATGTTTTGACAATCCGCCTCGGCGTAATTATGATAATGGATGGGAAATGTTTGACTTCGGAAAGCATTAGAAGTATTTTCGTTGAAACAGAAAAGAAATGAACAGCTTTTATGTGTAAGGTCTTTCGAATTATGTTGATAAGTATGATTAAGTATCGGTAGAAGGTTTCGTGCCTATATGCCAATGTAAAAATGACTATTGAAACTCCTACGTTTTCAAGTTTTCTACAATAATAAGGTTTCCTGTTTAATCTTACATCAAGTGCGGGATTATCTACTTTTACGCGAACAAAATCTAACGAAAAACTGTAGAAATAATTAATTATTTGAAACCTACCAAGCGCGAAGAAAGATCAGACAATATTTCAAAAATAGCAACTTGTAACATGATATCGCAGGATAGTAAAGTGAGCGTATTAGAACACAACGTTTTATTTACATAGCACAAAGTAAAATTTGAACCTTCCGGGAGCGTAATAAAGATTTTATTGGTTGCATGAATAGGCGTGTAAATATAAGCGCACGTCATAACCTCTGAGCGAAATTGGGGAAAGCGTGCGAGATAAATCTCGTTGCTAATGTGAATGTTCAAATTGGACGACGACATATCCATTTTTTTTTCAGGGTAAATGCTATTTGTATATATTACGTACAAATAGAGTTTATCAGAGTTACTACTTAAATAATAGCTTTCTATAAAATACAAATTTAATCGCAGAAATCACTTGTCCCGTTAATTAGTTAATTACTGTTTTTATGAATACCTTGAGATATCCATAGTATGATACAAACTACGATCTCGAGTTTTGGGGTTTCCTTGATTTATTTTCAATAACATTTCAAAACATTTTCATTGCTTTTGTTCTTGACTAACAAATATCGATTATATTATTTTGATAAAAGGGAATATAATAATAATTATTAAACATTTTAATTTCACGGATTATGCCTGATAAATTGAAACAAGTAGGTATATATTTTTATTCATAGCCTGATTATTTTAACCGGTCCAATATTCCAATGCGGACAGAGGCGGCCGATGAGCAATTCCGCCCGCCGTGATTGGCCGAATTTCCCATGAGGCGCGATGCGACAGAACTCTTAATTTCTGCCTCGGACGCGCTGTTTTATCGTCTTGTCTACGCATTCGAAGGGTTATACTGAGACTCATAATCCATTGCTTACATTTGATGATGATGTAGATAATGAGAGCAAATCATTATTCACAAAACAGACTTCTTGTTGTGGAACACTGAGCAAAAGTAATTTAATTCACTCGAACTAGCAATGTTTCTCCATTCTAAAATAAAATACACGTAATTATTCGTATACATGTTTTTAATTTTTTTTTGTTTTGTTTAAAAATACACAATGTAACTGTTTTGAAAGAAAATAAAAGTGTTAAATTGTTTCAGGGGAACGATTTTTGAGACTCGAGCGCTCGAAATTACAATAGCATTTTATAAAAGACGTTTTAAATTGTTTGGGGCGTTTTCGTGGTATAACTATAGCAAATATTTTTAAAATAGTATTTTCAACAAACGTAGAGAGCTTTTTAGTACCGTGTTTAGGCTATGAAGCTTGCTAAGTGGTGGAACATTATCACAGTAAAGTACGAGCTTAAAAAGCTCATCATCATCATCATCATCATCATATCAGCTGAAAGACGTCCACTGCTGAACATAGGCCTCCCCCAAAGATTGCCACAATGACCGGTCCTGCGCCACCCGCATCCAGCGGACTCCTGCGACCTTCACCAGGTCATCGGTCCACCTTGTGGGGGGCCTACCCACGCTACGCCTTCCGGTACGTGGCCGCCATTTAAGAACCTTCCCAAAGCTCAGTAAAATTAATATTTTAAGTCACCAAGTTAAATAAAGTTAGAACTATATTGTCGAGTTCTACTATCCGACTTCTTTTACACAAATAATAGGTAAATCAATCACAAAGCGTAGTATTTGTGTATGCCAATATTAATCAGACGTCGATCTGCCTGACGGAGGGCAGTTCAATATATGTTTAGTTCAGTTAGTTTAATATATGTTTTGGTTATTACCTCTTAGTCCCGTCATCGCTTAACCGATTTGGGTGTTTTTTCGCTGAACAGCTTGGAAACGTGGTGGTATATACAGTGTGGAAATTAAACTCAGGCCCTGGAGGAAAACTACTTTTCATCACACTTGCTGTCTAAGCGCGCTATTGTTTGCGCGCGCAGCGGGAGTAATAGAAAAGTGAAATTCCCTAGGGAGTAATAGAAATGTCAGTACGTCATTTAAAGATGTTATGTCTTAAAACTGATTTTTTTTCGGCAAGTGTGATGAAAAACATTGTATGCATCACGGTCGGTAAGCGGAATACTAACTCGAGTCATAAAAGCCCTCCGCCTGGGTTACAGGCCTAGTAGATATATCTGGCGGAAGGAACTGAGCCCAGATAGGAATACGCGGCCTGTAACCCTGTTTCTCGCCGAGATTTGTATAGTGCTTTTCTCAAACTTGCACTGAAATAAAACCAACTGATTTCGCCGAACCATACTATGTATTTGATTTGTAAATAAACCAATAATATTTAAAAAAAATATTCGCGCCTAACTTTTTTTTAAATCTGTTTGAGGTATCCTTTTAACTGGTGGTATAGACATTAGTTCATAGGTTATTTTTTTTTTCTGTGGCTGAATGTCAAGACATAGTGTCATAATTTGACGTAGCAAAACAAAAGACAGTTTGTTTTTTTAGTCCTAGGTGTGAAATAAATACATGAAATCTCTTTACATATCATCTTAGCATATGACACCGGATACATAGTATTTCCGGGCACATTACGCGTAGAACCGATGGCCGTTGGGGCGGGAAGGTTCTTGAGTGGCGGCCACGTACCGGAAGGCGTAGCGTGGGTAGGCCCCCCACAAGGTGGACCGATGACCTGGTGAAGGTCGCAGGAGTCCGCTGGATGCGGGTGGCGCAGGACCGGTCATTGTGGCAATCTTTGGGGGAGGCCTATGTTCAGCAGTGGACGTCTTTCGGCTGATATGATGATGATGATGATGAGCAAGTTTGAGAAAAGTTAGATTTAACGATTATTTTTATTTTTAGGACCAAATGTTTGTTAGAGAAACTTTATCCTGAATATTAATACTACCGATTAGTATAATAAAATCAAGAGTGTTTATTTTTTTATTTTTTTAGTTGGTTCGAGTCCCGGGCGAAGCAAGCGAGTTTAAAAAAATATTTTAATGCACATTTGTTGCTTTTCGAAAATTAAGGTATGTCTCCTTTAAGTAAAATGAGCAAGCTTAAGGATTTAAAGTAGTTTTCCTCCAGGGCCTGAGTTTAATTTCCACACTGTATATTATGCTGCATTTCCAAACATAGGAGATCTTCCGGCTAATACTTGAAAGGAAGATTCGCTGGGGCAGGAGCGCCGGTCCAAGAAGGCACTCTTGATTGAAAGTTCTCCATGATTTGTTCAGTTCTAGCACTCTTTGATTATTATGTAAATCTGTGATGCGGTCAACAAAGATAAAATTGACATGATATTTTCCAACCTTCGTTAGATGAGTAACCAAAAGAAGAAGACGGACAAAAGTTTCATTAATAATGATTTTTCTTACTACATAACCCTTTCCGTTTCCACACAAGTAAAAACAAAAGCTCACTCAAATCTAGCGCGTACGCATCAGACCGGAAGAGTGCACGCTCATTTTGAATTTAGAATTAATGAATATTAAGCGACGCACTCGTTCGGTGACGCCATCTCGCGGAGTGTGACGCAATCTACACGCCTCCTGAGGGAGTCGGGGAATTTAAATAAATTGAGACAAGCAAATTCTTGAATTTTAGGTTATTTATACGAGGTAATGTAATGTGAAGTTGGGGTTTATTTTGATTGATGTTAATTGTGTTTCACATATAGCAGTCAGTCAAGATATAATTTTTATATTCGGTAAAAGGGGCAAGTAAATAGACAAATGTTTAATTTTTGGTCACCAGAGCTCATTTCAACTCAGACATCAAATCATTTTTTGTTAATAAAACCGGAGAGATTATCAACAAGAAATCAGTTGATGTACCTATAATTCTGGTGACATTCTGAGCTAAGAAACAAAAGAAGCTAAAATAATTAGAACATTATGTTTTAATGACTATCACAACCCGTGGATGACCAACAACAAAAGGGTCTTAGAGAATATCGATTTAGATAGCCGATAAACATATTATATTTCATAAGTAGGTACTATGACTACAATGTATGTACATAGATTAAATCTTACTAATCTACTTAACCTAACCTATATCTAAGATTGGCCCTTGTGGCATTGTACCGAGGATGCTGGCGGCATTTGCATTGTCTGTGCCACAACAGCATAAGTGACGGGTACATACCGCGGCCCCGAGTCTCAGGCCGGTTGCGAGCCTAAGAGAGGCCGGATCCAGGAAAGTACCAGTACTAGCCGAAGGATGGGCATGCAGCCAGTAACCAGCTTCCCGGGTTCCGACCGCCAAAAGTCTCGCACGATCCGGACC
>JALPQI010005931.1:0-60603 GCA_025490895.1 Thaumatotibia leucotreta | reverse complement strand
CCAGAAATAAGCACGGTAAGTACGCCAACCTGGAATCAGCGTACGACTTCATTCCGGTCGCCGTGGAAACGTCTGGGCCGTGGTGCAGAGAGGTCAAAAAACTTTTGAGGGACCTGGGGCGGCGTCTACACGACAGAGGTGGCGATCCTCGTTCCGGCTTCTACCTTGTCCAACGAATATCGTTGGACAAGGCCATCCAACGCGGGAATGCAGCTAGCATGTTCGGCACGTTTGGGCCGGGTGGTAGCCGGAACGAGGTTTAGGTCTCTACGGTTAAGTAGTTTGTATTTTAGATTTAGTTTAATTTTTATTATTTAAGTCATATTGTTTTTGTAATGTATTTAATTATCGCTAAACTGAAGTGGCAGTGGGCGGGGCACATTGCGCGTAGAACCGATGGCCGTTGGGGCGGGAAGGTTCTTGAGTGGCGGCCACGTACCGGAACGCGTAGCGTGGGTAAGCCCCCCACAAGGTGGACTGATGACCTGGTGAAGGTCGCAGGAGTCCGCTGGATGCGGGTGGCGCAGGACCGGTCATTGTGGCAATCGTTGGGAGAGGCCTATGTTCAGCAGTGGACGTCTTTCGGCTGATATGATAATGATGATGATGATGATGATTTAATTATCTAGTAAGTCCAGTTAAAGAGAAATATTTAACAAAAACACGTATTTTATGAGATCCTCGCTTTAGACTTCAATATATCATGTTACCTGCAGTGTCGATATCGAACGTTCAGATTATATGCTTTGTCTTACCACTAAACTTCCGTGGAAAAACGTTGGCGATAAAACAATTGCCTTCAATGTATTGACCACATTTTCCGGGCGACCAAAGTATTAGAAGCAGCCTGTATAAAGGCATTAGAGGAGAGTTAATCTCAATGATGGAACACATTACCACGTAATGAGTGGAGCGTGAATCGAGCCCGACTTACCCGAGTTGGATTCCGATTCTCTCAATCCGTCGAGTCGAATCGAGTCAAAACTACAAGGAACTAGTATTAGGGAGCTTAGAGAACCGATTGACGCTATTGACAAAGCAGTTTCTAGATAGATATTTTAATTAATAGCAATTGAGCAATCGTTTCGCTGTGTTGCCATGCTTTGATTATGGCTTCTTACCGTTCCATGTTTTTCTACTTACAATTTGGCAGTTTTAAGTACTTGAAACAATTAACAAGACGGTTTGTTTTTTAATGAATGTTACCTATAAAATGGGCATTGACAATATCTTAATTAAATGTGAGAATGATTTTGATGATTCATTAAATGATGGTTCATGATGGTCACAGATTAATAGAAAAATTAAATTTTCCACAACAGAAAAACAGTATTTTTTATAGAGGATGACATGTTTGAAAGTGTTGTGAATGTGATTTGGGCACAAATAGCATATGTAGGTATATTGAGGCACAGGAATTAAAAAAAGGTATCATAGATTTCTTTAGCTTTATCAGGATATCCCTAACAAAGCAATGGTATCACAGTTATTCAGAGTTGACAAATCCAACAATATCCACGTAGGTAACTTCTGCGAGCAAAACAGACGAAGATTACTTTCATAGTTTTTAAGTAAATACGTTACCTATAATATATGCAGGTGATATTTGGCTTTTGTTTTGTAGACGTATGCATTGGTAATGATTAAAATTTTGATCAAATACATGGATATGGTCTTTTATGTAGTTATGTACAGTGACAAATAATTTTGATCCAAGTCGGCACCTAATAAAAGGCAACCGTTGTTATTTTAAATACACCTAATTTCAAGTAATTACGTTACCCAACTTGTCGTTAATAATAGCCTGCTGCGAGATTGTTGTGATAATTGTGTGCTCGACCGCGGCGATTAGCGATTACATGAAACTTGTTGGTACTTTGTTGCAAATTGCAGCCGACTGTAGTCGCCGAGCCGTCAATAAATACGATTTACTGACGCCTCAATTTTGCCAAAGGTCTATAAAGTTTGAAGAGATTACTGTAAAATTAGGAATATCCTGGTTTGCAGGTGAGGGTGAGGAATGGGTCGCCGGCGGCGGCCCGCGAACAATACCGGCGCACACGCAGCGACAAAGCTCTGCAGCGCCGCGGGCACGCGACAGGGACGCCCTTACCTGTCACCTTGCGAACCGACAGAGACAGCACTTTTTGCACTCGTGAGATTTTGATTTATCTCGTATAATTATCGAATAATAATCTGCTTTGCATCTCTCGTTACAGCATTACGATAATTTCGTCCCATTACATCGGGTTCTAAGCGGCGACCGTTCGCTAGCGCACAACGATTGATAATAATCGCTCGCGAAGTATAATGGCGTACACCCACGGGTAATTATTGTTGTGCAGTCGTGAGTTCGTGAGCCGGTGGAATGGCGGAATGCATCTCCTTGGGGGTTGCGCCGTAAACCAACACGGCCGGGCTGGTCGCTCGCGTAAATAACCGATCGCTCCCCGCGCTAATGATAGTGAGCGCGCCGCGAGCTCTCGTCCCGGTCCTCCACTCTTTAATCGATCCAGATAAAATAATTACGAGTATTTATAAGTGCTCGCACTTAATCGCAACTTGATACACGTTATTAAGCGCCCCGCGTGCGTGACCACTTAAAGTTTCCTCGCGAAATCTCTGGGAACGCGTTTGTTAATTATTGAGCCGCAATCGGTCCGTGGAAACACCACTTAACCTGTAATTATTGCAGACATCCCGCGATTTTGTATTCTCCGCAATAACAGTAAAACGGCCCGGACTGTATGGCACAATGAAGTCATTCCTTTGTGTCTGCGGAATCACCTGAGGGATCGAAGGAATTCATCTCTGGCAAACGTACGCGTAAAATACGAGATGTTGCATTGATGTTTGGTCACGGCGCATCGCAGACGGCGGTTACATAGTTACCGGCGCTGTCCGCCCTGGGCTCCGTTATCCTCGTAGCTAATGATTGCCGGCATTAAAGCCGGCTGTTCTGGGCGATTATTGGATCAAACAGATAATTTTATATCGCATTGTCCTGGAGCGTAAAATTTTCTGTTGTTATTACGGGGCAGCGCGGGCGGCCGCTGCCGAGTGCCGGTATCGGCCGATCGCGCACGGGCTCCCAGAGAGGATCACGAACCGAACCTTATCGTTTCAAATGTAATTAACACTTGTATTAGAATTGTAACGAGCTTAAACCTATAACGTTCGCAATTAAAGCCACTGGGTCGATTTCTATCATAATCATAATCAAAATGCTTTACGACTGTTCCATTATTTACTACCTATTATATTTCATCAATAATAGTTCTAATTAATAAAGTCGTTGGAACGCTAACCAGGTATCACGACATCAATAAACATACAGCCATTATACTGTTATTATGAAACTATTAAATGACAACGTTTTGTGCAATAACTGCTTTTATTGCGACACTTAAATTGTAACAGAAAATTATGAATAGAGCTCGGGTTGGGAACGGTGCGGCAAGTCCGGCGCTCACGAGCGCTGTTCGCTATTCTTCCTTGGCGTAATGAGCCCTCTAAATCAAACAATAGCATTAAAGTGTCAATACGGCCTCGATAACACCTCGCCGTTTTCTTTTGCACGCGGAATTATGGCTATAAATCCCCCCAGAGGCCTTTACACGGCGCGTTCAGATCTTCATTTGCTCGGCCGCTCGCGTCCGACTGGGGTGCAGTAATATTTATTCCAATTAGGCCTTCCGAATTCAATTTAAACGAATTGATGCTATGTATTTGCATGATTGAGTAATAAACAAGGAGCCTATTGATTTTCTGCTTGGGGAATGCACCCCTTGGACCAAATGGGCGCTTTGAAGTTTTTTTGCGAAATCTCTTTAGGTAGGTGAAAGGGAAGTAGAATAGCTACACGATGAGTCGATCTCAAGTAATAGTATCGCAGCGTTATTTGGTATTTCATGGCATACATAGTTTTAAGAAGTCGTGTAGATATTATAGGTAGGAACCTACAGTCAACCAAAACTTTCATCTACCATTTTTGGACTGTATTATCATCACAGAATAGAGTCGAAAAGTTATCAAAGTAGTACCTATTTAATTACTTATATAATTAATATTTATGTTTTCAAACACGTAGATAGGTATGTGGTATGTGCGTTGTGTGGGTACTTATTTTTACCTTGATAAATACGTATTCCTAGGTTTGATTTCCAAAGCATTTAATTAAGTGAAAACAACGCTTGTGTTTTGTGAATTCCTTGTAAAAGAGTCGATTGCAAAAATTGTACATAATTAAAATGTAACAACATTTTATATAGGTAATAATTTTTGTGTTATGAAGTTAAATTTTGTGTAACAGCTTTTGGCACTGAAGAACGGCTACAAATTCAAATTTACTACGAGCGATGAACAATATGAACCTATATCTTTTTTGGGCGCCTTTTACTACCTACTGCCGAAGTTGTCGAATAGTTAGTTTGTATGACAGAATTTCGTAACACGATTGACGCGATCGTGATTTCCGTTTTGATTACCAAAAATGTGCGAATTGATACGACCTTACAATCTGACTCCATATTTTTAAGGTGGATATTACAATACCAGCTTATAATAAAATAACTTCAGCTTCAACGATATCATATCCTGGTTGTATCTGCAACTCGAGCTGATCGTGTAAAGGAGCCTCTAAGGTCGGAAAGCGCCTGGCATTTGGCGCTACTCGCCGCAAATGACTGTCTAAATTATGCGGTTAACTCCTTGACTAGGGCTGTTTCTCGGCACCCTTTCATAGCCGACCTTTTGAATACATCTACGAGTACGTTGAGGCGTCTACGGTACACAGATAGAGGTTATAGGTACATTGTTAAACTATGTAAGCTTCCTGGGATAATTTGGTCTGTTGTAACGTTCATGTTGCTGTCGAGACTGATTGTATTTACCTACTTATGTAGTTGAAGGCCAGACAAGAAGTCATGTTATTGCTGCTGGTGATGTATGTATAAAGAATGCGTGGGAGGGATCAAAATACATTAGTTCTTTCACTTATTACATTAAATTTCAACGGAGGATGCCATTTTCAGAATTGCTCTTTTGTTGATTATTAATTCAGGCCGTAAACTAACAAGTCGTGTTGTTATCAGACATATATTTACTCTTTGCTGACAGTGTGAAACAAAATTTAAAAAATATAAGCACGTTTGGATGTAAGAATGTATATGTTTCATAGGTACATATCGAAATCGATCGAAAGTCGAATCGAATCGGAAGTCAGACAACCCTTAAAGTCATCTTCTAATCTCAAAATCCAACTTGACGTTGGCATTTGGACGTTACAAACAAGCAAGTTCGGAAGGGGTTGAAGATAAACGCACCCCTGCAGCTCGGGTAAACAGTGGCACAATTTGTACAGAGGCAACCCGGACGTAATGTCCGAGCGGGCAAGGGGTCTGGCCCCTAATAAAAGTTAGGATTTCGCCGTTGGATGTTTTAATTTTACAAGTCTTCAAGGGTTTTTGGGATAAGTGCGTTGATATGCAAAGTAACGAACGATCCCTACTCTCTATAGCTAGTATAAACCTCAAATTGCAATCTAAGAAGTATGTGCGATATTGTCACTATATAGGGCACGTGATAGCATAGTCGAGTAGGTACCAGATTTATTGCAATAAATTAACGAGATATCGATCTACTCAAACATACATATTATACATATTGTACCTACATATCTAAATTCGAATCGTGTTATTCATGGTAACTCTGCCAGCCGATATTAAAAAATATTCGTTTCAATTTCAACTCTTGCATGTTATCATTAGAGTTTAAGATCATGACCGCGATAATAACGAGTTAGGCAGTGAAAGGGTTAAATTAAATCATTTGTATCATAGTTAAATATTATATTACTTCATTATGAAGCCGTTAAAATAAGACAATTTTTAAAACCAGCAAAATATGTTTAAGCTCTATGTGTATTAATAATTGGGTAGACCACGATTATTGGCTTGTTTGACAACTAATCTGTATAGGTAACCTAGTCTATGTAATTTTAGCTGTTGGTTATCCGAATAAAATAAAATGAATAAATAATTAGGATAGGTATTACTTCTTTACGCCAAGAACAACTGAAGGTGTCGTGGGTTGTCATATGTTACCTAAAATTGTCACATTGGGCGTTGTTGGAACAAGGTCGAAGGCTGGGGAAAGTGAGTCCTATTTTTGTGAGTGCGTTGAAGAGGTTCCTCTGATTCCCCTGATGATTCGTGCGCTGATAGGCCACCGCCGTTGTGTAAAAACTCGTAAAAATGCATCTCCACGCGGGAACTTCCGCACCACAAGCCTGTCGCATTCCAGCCACGTAGTGATGCTGCTAATATTCGCGCCAGTAATCCCAGATTGTTATTCCCACCGGTTAGATGTTGATTTTGACTAGCTATCTTACGGAGGCTAGATACTGTCTCATTTCGCCGCCCTTACTAACCGCCTTTCACTGTGAGTGAAGAGGCTCATGAATATATGTTTCACGTTCATCGTTCGCAAAGTGTTAGTATGCAATAAACGGTTGCGAGTGCCAGCAAAGGTGAAACTTAAACATAGTTAAATGAATCCGCTCAGTTTGCATTAAAAAACAGATTTTTTTTCATTAGATCACGATGTTATAATAATACACCAGTATTTTACGGACTGCCAGGTTTTATACCTAGTTATGAGTATTTCGGACCACAAATGAGATCTGTGGGCCTATAATAATTGAGTTTTCATCGTTTATCTTCACATGTACGCATTACGCGACAGTAGACAGTTAGGGCCTGACCAGACTACTATTAGACCTACTGAAAGAGAATCAATGACATTGTCGTCATAATTCAAAGAGTTGAGTTGAGTATCTTGATCTTAACTAATGTCTATGTAGGCAAAATGGAACAAGATAACATTTAATTATCTCTTGATTATGCTAACAAAAATTGCTAGGTTCTGGATAAGGCCAGTGGAAGTGGGGGAAATCAAGAAGTAAGGCTTCTAATCTACATTTGACACCTTTTTTCAAATTTTAATGCATTTGCGATGTATTATGACGGGTAACCACATTTTTGGTTGTTGTTAGTAGGTATAATGTCAGCAAAAATACACCATAACGCATTCCTTTTCCCGTGGTGTGTTGTTTGGTTACATCAATCATAATCTATTTGATGCTGGATGTATACAACTTTGCTACATAAATACCAAAGTCTTCAAGAAATCTTTTGGGTTCTTCAATAAAGTCATCTTCTTTAGCTTGAGCAATACGTTATGTGTCACTTTTTCCATACATATTACTACCATGAGAGTGTCTCAATGAAACTTGTCAAGCTGTATTCACGATCTCAAGATCTCATTTTACTGATTCACCCGAGCAGATTGCTCGGCATCTGGTCGTAACAGAGCTGCGCGAACGCCGCGTTCATTAATCACCCGCCAACTTCGCAACTCCACCTGACGGGATATTTTCCTTTAACTTTTAAGCTCTGTTCAAAGTTTTGATGGACTTTGAGTTTTAAGTAAGTTGAATAGTAATACATCTTGTGTCGCTGCTTCTTTATAGCGCTTTAAGAGATTACAAGTAGCTCCGGTTATTTTTGGTGTTAAGCTTAATTTTCTCGTAACTAATCGTCGTCTAGGGCTATCAATAAGTTTCCCACAAATAGGTAAATATACCTTAGTCATGAAGTAAGTAGGTAAAGATAATTTATAAATTGAAACGTCAAAGATAAAATTCAGAATACAAAGTAATATCAATTATTGACGACGCTTCTTTGGCCGTCATGTTAATATTGGGCGACTTATAGTTAGGTCGTATCCGTCAGCCCATCCGTCTTCAAATAGCTACCTATTTAAGAATATAATTATTGAAAAAATCCAGATAATTATGAAAACCAAAATCAAGATTTTCATATTAAGTGAAAAATTCAAAATGTCTTAACGGTCTAAAAATAAACTACACGATTACCTACAGCCATCCAATAAGTCCATTTTGATTAACAAAACAGATTTCCTACTTTGAAGAATCACGACTAACAATCACTATACAGTCTATACACAATCATCATAATTAATCCCTAAAGTAGGCACTTATGTAAAATAATTTCATTAAGCTAGCACCATTTCTGTCTAACTCCGAATTAGTTCCACCTTATTGCCGACTTGAGAATTTTTATCACAGCTAAAGCAATCAGAGCGCCAATAATTTCCCTCATAATGACTCGGTGGTCGTAAAATTTGAGCATTGCGCCAAAATGGTGGCACATTAAAATTCCCTCTGAGTCGTTATAACCGGAGTTATCGGAGTCGATCCGGGCCGGTGCGCTCTCGACCGCTGACTGCCGATTCGGCAATAAATAATATAGTCTTACAATGCGAGTTTGTTTCATTAAATTAGAACCTTTAATTTTTTATACGAGGACCACAATAAATATAAGTCAACTTGAATTAGACTTTATAGTAGAGTTTCACACGTTGTTTTTGATTTGAAGAAAACCAAGTCATCTTGATGGAAATTCCAGTACACTTAGGATACTAGCTAACTTTCGTTGCTAGACTAAGCACCCCACAGCTTATAGTATATGACGGCAGGGTCATGGACTTTTGTGTGTTTTTTTCGCGAGCTGGATTGGAGCAGTTCCGGGGCATGTTGGGAGACATATAATTTTGATATTCTTTGGATACCCATTTATATTCTGTTAGTCACTATAATCTTTGTTATAGTTTGGGCTAGGCAACACAAAAAATTATATATACATTTCAAAACGGAATAACGTGTGCTACTTAAAAGAAGTCTTGCTGGGTACTTACCAAAGCTGTATTTTTAAGTTGCTATAATGATGTTTAAAAGAGGGTCTTGTTACGTAAAATGTAATATTGAGAAAGGTAGGTTCACATTTATATTGAGTAATTTTACAAGGTAACGTTTTCGTGAAATATTTTAGCATTTTTTATCCCTCGCGCCTCGGATCGGAAAACTGCCGAATCGGGGACGAGTGCATCGGAGCAAGCCTGCTCGGGACAATCGGCATTTCCATCTCAATCGCTCTCCCCGCTCGCCACCCGCCGTTAGTTTTCTTTTTTAAATCGCGCGTTAAGGATTTGGCGTGAATGCGTAAAGGGTGGAGACCCCGCCGCCCCGCCCCCTCATATGTTCTCATCTCGCGAAGCAGAGCTTTTCTGAAGCAATTGTGCCCTTATAAATAGCGGAGTTAGCACAACGCCTCTACTAATTCGCCGCCGCCTTGTTTATGTCCGGATCCTTCGATTTGCAACACAAATGGATATAAAGTAGCCGTCCCGAGGCAATGTGCGCTAAATTTTCTCTTTTTCCGGAATTATTACTTTTTACAGGTTGGTTTTCCGTGAGCGTAAAATATATTTGTTTATTTTACCGCAAGTCCTTAACACTGAAATAACAATATTATACTCCGATTGATTATGAATGCTTTGACATAATCAACAATGGCTGAAATATACCTGTTTACACGATATCAGGTCTTTACATTATCGGTAAATGTACTAAAAATATTCAGAAACGTAAAAAATGACCCAAGGGATATTCATCAATTATAACTATCTAGGAAGTATTAACATAAATCAACAAAAGAAAAGATTACCCCGCATCTGAGCCCGGACCCCTTCCACACATAGCTAACGGTCCTCCATCGCCCACACTCCTAAATTCCTCACTGCAACTATGTTTCATATATGTAAAATAATGCGGCTGATGTATCCTTTACCTCCTTGAGGCGGTGGGGTTCCCCCCCTCGCGACTTATTCCGATATAATCAATAACTTAGTGAGATCCCCTTTGCATCCGCGTGACAGTGCCGGCAATCGAACTAAGGGTTGTTTTTTACTTTTCTTCAAACACGGCCTGATTAGAGACCGTGTTTGGGGCTGTTTGAAGATTTTGTTTCACGACTCGCTTGCCCCCGAAAGACTCATTTTCGAGGCTTGGCGTAATAATGTTTACTTTATGTTGCCTCTTTTTGCATAAGTTGTGTAAATGTTGGCTCTGCAGGTTAGGAGTTACGGCGATGAAGCTTGAAATATGAGGTGTTATCTTTATAAGCGGCCCAACATAATGTCTCGCTACAGTATCGGGTCTACCACATTTGAACCTTACCGTGCAAATAATAGAGTCGCGACATTGTAGATTCCATTTTCAGACTGTGCCTATCCATGTGTAAGATATTTCTAAAGATGTCGATTTCATTATAACAAATTATTAAAGGTGATAGAACAGGAAGATATGTTTTACGTTACTAGCCGAAATTATCGCCCAGTAGATATTTTAACATGTTCGAGTTCCCTCTTTGTTCCACGTGACCAATTGGAACATCTCTTAATGTTCTCATCCCGTCATTCCCTCATCGCTGAGAATCGTGAACACAACATATAAGTAATTTGTCTCCATTGATTGTGGATTACCTACATGATGCAGTCTCTCGCTAGCCATTTTCTTCGCCAGTTTGACTTTCAAGCATGGTTTGTGCCTGACACGGACTGAACGTAAAATATAAAAACCTACGGAAGCCGTACTATGATTTTACATGTTGGTCTGTGTTTTACATGTATTGGTTACCTTAGGTTTTACTCGATACGTACGTAGAGCATTCTATCGCGCTCGTACTGATTTATCGGAGAGAGCGCGATAGCCTGCTTTACGTATCGAGTAAAACCTAATGTATCTGATACTTGCCAACTCATGGTACGGCTACTGATTCTGCAAGTGGGATAGCAATATTATCACCTTCACGTTTCCGTGCTAAGCGCCAATTATTATGAGTATCACCCCATTTAAGGCAATAATGCTAAGCGATAGTCTCGATATTTTCTGTTTTTGATTTTTGCTGTCATATGTCCCTAACGCAACAGGTCGAATCAAGGATGTGATGAATAAGACAGTCAAGTACGGTTCCAAACATACACATTTCAGACTTGATGCTTTGCATACCTGTGTCGCATATGTGGGCTGAGTGTGTCCCCGCTAAAAACTATGTCCAAACGAGTAAAAAAATACCTCCAAAGATTAGAGCATGTAATTTGATCCTGAAGAAAAACTGCCTGGTATACGGATCGTTTTCAAAATATTGTTCATAATTAAGTGGTTAATGAAAACAAGAATTACGATCGTTTCCGTTAACTTACGAAACTTATTCATACAAAATATATGGATAACTTCGTAACACAAAAATGTGGCGTTAAGAGGAAATGAGAGATGGATGAATTTAGATAAATAAGTAGAGTAGGTACTTACCTATTTTCATAAACTACTAACGCTTTGCCCGGCCTAGGGCTCCGAATCCATACACCTAAGAAACAGACATCTGCAGCTTCGCTTGATAATACCTACGAAAACTGGATTTTGTAATTCCCTGTTTCCTCTTCCAAAAATAGAACAATAATATGTATTAATTTTCGTGAAAGTGAGTACGAATTAAAACACTACCATGATTTTTAGTAAAATCTTTATTCGACAAAGTCTGCGAGCAATTGATTATTACTGTGAACGACCGCAAGTCACTAAGGGAGCACTTAGCGGGTTGTGATTGGTAGATTCAATGGCATTCCTTTGAATGCACGTCAACCAAGTTACTCGCGTTGCAGCTGTCCAATTTCTACGCAGAAATGTAAAGCCTCAATTAGACGGTGCCAGAACTGGTATAAGATATTCGTATTTGATCGACGATTAAATTTATTGAATGGTAGTCAGAAATTAAACGAAAAGGATTCACGTTATGAAATGGGGCTTAAGACGAATGACTTGGCTGATTAAAGGTCATAATCATAGACGACGCTCACCGACGTTAAGTATAAACATTTGACATAAGTATGTATTATTCTGTACTAAACCTAGTAACTCCGCTACCACTCGAGTAAGGATACTCGAGTGGTAGCGGAGTTACTAGGTTTTTTTCTATAAAGTTTCGTATAATTAACATGCATTGTATATTTCGTGTCACTGACCATTCTTTGATATAAGATTGATGATGGGCAGCAGCGTCATCATAGTGGACACAATACTGCGATCGCCAATCCGCTTGCCCAGCTTGGCGATAATGGGCATTTACCTCCTAATGCGTTTATGTTACGCATAGTTAATAGGAGAGGCCTACGTCCAGCCGTGGACTGAGGTAGGCTGATGACGTGACGTGACGTATATTTCGTAATATCCATTAGACCAGGAACTACACTGCACTGTATTTAATTTAAACCTCAAAATTAGGTACGTACATTGGGGGTAATTTTTGAAAAAACGTGTTCTATGATTTTATAAAAAAAACCGTCAAGTCCTAGTCTATTAAACTTTCAACTATCAAAACAAATCAAGATGATGAAGAGTCGAAAATGAACATTCCGTTGTACAGCACCATCTATCGGCAAAGTGAGTCACAAATGTGCTCAACCTAAAGTATGTGTTTCTGGGATGTTTCCTAATAATATGAACCAATTATTGTTGGATTTGGAAGCTATCGCTTATAACATGATTTTGTAGATATTTTTAGGTGATAAAATTGCAATCTAAATTAGGTGAAAGACGTAAGTGCTGCTAGGAGTATCCATCCATTTGATTGATTTTTTCAAATCTGACTAGGTATAATGACGGAAGAGCATCGACAGAACCCTAGATTGATCACGAGCATGGCTCGACATGACCGTGTGGTGACGGCAGTAAGAATACATTTGTCACCACCCCAACTCCTCCTTCTGCGGGTGTCGTAAGAGTTGACTAAGGGATTGAAGTGTCACTGACCACTATTTGATAAAAGATTGATGATGGGCAGCAGCGTCATCATAGTGGACACAGTACTGTGATCGCCAATCCGCTTGCCCAGCCTGGCGATTATGGGCATTTACCTCCTAATGCGTTTATACGCATAATCATTAGGAGAGGCCTACGTCCAGCAGTGGACTATCATAGGCTGATGATGATGATGATGATGGCTCGACATGCTCCTTGTTCCTTATTATTTCCGAGCACTTCAGTGTCGATTTGATGTAATTAGTCGGGCCAAATTCTTCCTTGCACTTAATGTTCTATGTTTTAATTGACTTGTCTTTTACACTCGTATTCCTATTACGTATTTTTTTACTTTACTTTGTTCTTGTTATACTTACTGTTACTTACCTTCGCCCGTCAGAACTGCCGTGCTTGATGATTCCAAAACCGTGGCAACTCCAGATGAGTCCAGTTGTATGTCGAGTAGGTATGAGTCTTTTTTTTATTAATTCATTAGTTTCCATTCCTTACTTGTCAAATTCTGTATTCATGACAGTTCCTCGAGAATACAGAATTTGACCTGATTGTAATAGGTAACATAAACGTTGGCTCATGTTAAATTAGTCAGTTACCGAATTTTGTTTGTAAAACTATCTATCTATCTGTGAGTCCCTATAATTGGCTTCCTGTTTCCAGTTTAAATTTTATTTTTGTTTTTTTTAGCCATTGGTTCTCCAAATATGTAAAAATAAAAATAAAATAAAATAAAACGCCTTCTTAGTGCATAAACCCCGAATTTTCATACGGCTGTGGTGATTTTTTTTTTTATTTTTTTTTTATTTTTTTTTTGGTGAAGGGTGATTTTGGACCTCTCTTTGTATTTATGCTTAATGCTTGCTCTGCGTTTCGATTTCTTGTTTCTGTAGGTTTTGAAGTTAAAGAAAGTTTTGTTGTTCTGATCTAAAACATTACTTATACATACTTATGATATTTCTCTCCACCTATATGAAAAGTATTTCCAGTGTGATTTTTTGTATGAAATATAAATATTATATCTGTGATTTAATTATTCTATTTCAGTTCGATGCGCCCATCTATTCTTAAGAAAGATGGGCAGGGGTCTTGACTTGATATACTTACAGGGAAACAGAATAAATCAACTGTTCCTTTTTGTCTTTATAAGGTACGGATCTCTAAAAATAATACCATACGAAATTTGACAGCAGAAAATGTTGTTGTGGGTTTATGTAGATATAACCTTGTACCGACTGTAAAACTATCTCAATTTGAATTTTTGTTAATTTTCATAAACATTCATAAAAACTTGCCATTATGAAGGTAATCGGGTTATACTTGACATGTGCAATACATTAACATAACTCCAAATTAGTACTACAATTCAACATTATTTTTGATGTATTTCAGACGGTATTGTTTGCTATTAATTTAACAATTTATAAATATTAGATGTCATATACCAACCAAAAACGACCAAGATCACCTATGTCCGAGGTGGGGATCGAACCCACGTACTCAGCTTTCGCGGCTGATGCCTGTACCCCTCGGCGACTCGGTCTTAATCAAAATATTTAGTTAATAAATAATTTGATTTGTACTTTCGCAATATGTTCAATTTAACAATTATTTATTATAGTATTATTAGTCAATATAAACGCAATGACGTATTTTTTTAGAGTTTGGATATAAATATCAATATCAACAGCACTTAGTTAAACTGTAGCAATACTATACTTATGTGCAATGAACTTTTGCATTAGATCGTTTCCTGCGGAATTTAGTTTAGTTTAACGAAATAACGATGATTGAATTAAACTACCTACACCTAAATCTCTATAGTAAAGTATCATTAAACTAACCCTCCTCAAGTCGCCAATTCGCATACATAGTTGTTTCACTAACGATACTTACCTCTATTACCAAACGCTTCTTCCTTGTTGAGCCCCTCGCTAGCTTGAGATTTCGATATACGAATAATATGAGGAAAATGCTCCCTACAACTACTTCAGGCTGTTTATAGAGTACGCTTGGCTGTAATGAACTCACAAGATTTTGCGTTGTTATAGAATCCTTAACGTTGTTCCCACAGCATTGCGCATCATAAATCGTCTGCAATTATATCATTCAGTTTCTAGAATTTAAGGTCTTATCCTTAACACTTGCTATGTGGGTCATTTTTATATAATCTTTTTTGTAACATAGGTATTTTTATATGAATTCTACTCAAAATTCTCAATCCTAAAAAAGTGGAGGAACGGGGGTCAAATTTGAAAAAATAGGAAACACACGTGCACATTTTTCGACCCTTAAATTGTAAACAGTCGGATATTGCCACACAAGTGTCTGTTAAAGGTTAAATTGTAGGGATATCAAAATTAAATATAATATAAATGAATGAAATCATTTGATCGTTATTTGTCTACATCATACTGACATTGACAGTTAAATAAATGTTGAATAATGCGACCAGTCAGTTACTAACTGTATGTATTGTATTACCAAATTTTTATTTTGATGTACGATACATAATTAAACAAAGTTAAATAACAAGTTAAATATGTTAAAATTTCTACTGCGAAATCTATCTAATTCAATTAGGGACATAAAAAAAAGCATTTACGGGCAATTGTAGATTTTTGTTGTTCATTAAGTTATTAGTAGGATAGTAAAATAAAACTCCGTCGTCTGATAAACTAACTTTGAGTTTATTTTTACCATTTACACTTGACAATGTATTCGTTATCTGTTGTGGCTACGGCGGTCGTAGCGCGTAGCGCGTAGAGGCCTACGCGCAGCCATGCGGTACAAGAACTAAACGCTACGAAATCACCAAACAATATTCCACGGAGAAGTGACAAACATTTGCTACCAAATCACACCAACCAACAAATTAGAACAAATTGACATTTCGAAGCATCAATAAAATTTTACAATTTGAAAATGATTTATTCACTTGGATCAGTATAACATTTTTCGTTAGATTAAAATAGTAGGAACGGTATATTTCACTAGTAAAGAATTTTTAAAATAAGTTCTCGTTTACACAGTATTAGGAACTATGATAGACACAAGTGCTACCTTTTTACGATCGTAAACTTATTCGTAACCAACATTACCTATAGGATTAGGACAGTCTACACACTTTCATGTTTATAGAATAACAAAAAATATAATAATTAATATCAAGGTACACTGAGATTACACTTACACAAATGATAAAACAAGGAGAAGTATCCTATACAAATAAACAAATAACATGGCCGTGGCGGCTCTCTGCAGCAGATACAACAGACTAGTCCGAATTAATCTTAAATATTAAAATTTGTATTCGGAAAGTATAGTGAAACTCTAGATGCGATAATATTGAAATATACATAGGAACCATGATTCATTCCGCGGGCTGACGTCCGCGGAGACAATCGCACTACCGACTTGTCCATCTACACTAACTCAAACTTACATACTTCCGATTACAAAACCGATCCAAATAAAACTCCTAGGGAACCTAGAGCGCCGGCGTACGCGGTCCGGCGCGATCCGGCGCGATCCGGCGCGGCGCGGTGCGCGGGCGAGCACAACTTCAACAACTACCGCGCGAGCAGCCGCTCCTAATACTTAGTCTTAACCCATTTACTCAACGCACTAAATAAAATAATATGTTGTAGTAACGCGCGCCTCGCGTCAGGCTTGCGGCGCGTCGTATCCGCCTCCGATTATCCATAATGGCTCCCGAAATACTTGAAGTTATTTGACTCATTCACTTTAGGATAAATAACATTTGCAACTGTTTTACTCATTTAATATACAGGGTGGAACGGAATGCCGATTCTTTCCGCTACCGACCGAGTCTACCAACCATAAAAATGAACTTTCAGTATGGCATATCGAAAACGTATGGAAAATTGACTTTTCCATACTATTCAGAACTCTAACTGATCACTCACTTTGTATGAGGGGTTATTTTTTTAAAACATATTTTGATGTCGGTACTATACTCAAAGTTCATAGTAATGGTTGACGACTTGGTCGGTAGCGGGAAGGATCGTCGTTCCGTTTCATCCTGTATAGTTGCAGAGGATTTTGCATAATCATTGTGTGGAATTCGATTATAAGTTATGAACTTTGGTATCAATATCATCTCCCCATGTCTCCAAGGAGTCACCGTTACTAAGCTACAGGGGGGCGCTCCTCGCTATAATTTCGTCAATATTGAGTAATATAATTTTCAGTAAAAATGTTATTATAGCTCCAGTTGCGAGTGGGGTGGCTAGCGGAGCGGAGAGCGGAGCGGAGAGCGGAATGAAGGCGGAAACGACGCGCGCAGTCATTGCACACATACCTATAGAATAACAAGGACCTCCGGCAACCGGTGGAATAAAACATTGCACTTTACTAAAAAACAAATCAATGTTGTAGTAGGAATCACTCGTAGATAAAATATTGTAGTAAACTCCACTAGATAAAATGTAAATATGTAAAATATTTCAAATAACTTGATCTGTGCCATCGAAAATATAAGGGACTCCACGCACACGGTAAAGTGATGAATGTACATGCGAGAGGGCCGCGTCGCGGGCGCCGCGCCGCATGTACCTCCATGCCCTTGGACTCACTTACGCCACTACTAATAATCATTACTATATCAATAAAAATTCAAGAATCACACTTAGTTCCAAAATAAACTCACTTGTTTGCGAGGTAGGCTGAGCGCTGGCGCGCAGCCCGAGTTTCGAGTTCGTTCGTTTTGGAAAAGTTTGCTACGATAATAATTATAATTAACTGTTACCAATAAGCCTACGCGGTGTCGCGCCCCGCGGGAGCTCGGCGCGGCCGAGGCAGTACAGACATCACTTTCGTCGAAAGAGACCGGCGGCCGAGCCGCTCCGGCGAGCGACCCGCGAGGGCCGCCACCGCTCTACTGCTTAACATACGTACCTAACTTCGCTTCATGTTTAAAAAAATCATATACGTATATCACTATATATATCTTCATACATTTACGATGCGTCAGGAACTTCTTACGAGAACGTATCTATGCCTAAAATTAGAACGATTATATGTATGTATTACATAGCTTTAAACAATAATTAAATCGTAATTATCAATATCGATAATATTATATGCCATAAAGATAGGAACTTGCTTTCCTGGGAGTTGATGTTAAAGAAGAGGAGGCGCCGTCGCGGCCGCGGTCGCGTGCTGTCACGATAAACGTATATAATAAAACCTGTCTAACGTATGATATGAGTGCGCACGCGGTTCGCGGCCGCGCGACGCCCGCCGTGGCCGCCTCCCAGTGCGCGGCGCGCGGCGTCGGCGCCGCCGCCCGCCGACTCGCGCCGTACGGGCGGCGGTCGGCTCGAGATTAACCTAATACTTAAACTAGAAGCTTTAAATGTTTCATTAGGAAAGTGCCGCTTCTGCGGCGACATTCATCAACGAAAAGAAGCGTTAAGAGCTAATAGTGAACTGCTGCGTTGTCGGACAACGGAGAGAGCGAGGGGCTCTAGGATAGTAACTATACATTTCGTCAGGTTAGGATTAGTGTCCGGCGCTGGCGAGGGGGAGTTCGCCGGGTGGAGGAAAGCGGGGGCTCGGCGCGCAGAAGTTGGCGTTGGAATCCTTCGGCGAGGCGTCCTGTGCGGCGCGCGCGGCCAGCAGCGTTATCTGGTTTACCACGTCTTCCATCTCGTGCGTCAATGGCTCGGCGGGAGGAGGTGGGGGTGGCGCCGCGTTCCGCAAATGCGCTTCTGTCTCCGCATGTCGACGGAAGTCTACTCCTGTGCGGAACCGCTCCCCGGGGCAGGCGCGGCATTCTAGCGCGGGTTGGACGACTCTGATGACGCCGCGCGCGTTCTCGCGGCCGGCGTAGCAAGAGCGGGCTTGATGCGTTTGCAGGGGCCCGGGCGAGGGGAAGGCTACTTTGCAGTGCTTGCAGACGTAGCAGAGATCGAAGTCGAGCTCGCGGGCGCCGGCGGGCGGTTCGGGCGCGGGCGGGGGGAGGCGCAGGGTGGACGCTCCAGGGTCGGACGCGATGTGGCGAATCTGCTCGAGCGTGGTGGCTGGCAACTGGAGTACGCTGGCGCCGTTGCCTGTCTCAACGATCAGACCTTGCGGCTGCGGTTGAGCTTGTGGTGTTATAGGGTTGCCACCTGAAACAAAAAATATGGATGTTAGTCCAGCAATGGTAAACGTACAAAGTGTTAGTTGAATAATTATTAATCGAGGGTTGCATGGTGAAACCCGATAAGTCGAGATAATTTTGCATTGAAATGTCAACCTCACGTAAGTGTCATATAGTTCGTATTTCAAAACCGGTTTGCTCGACTTATCGGGTTTCACCAGGCAACCCTCGTTATACTCTATCCACAAAGAGGCCTATTTAAATGTTTCCTGAAACAAAATACATTATATTCTAATCCCTGAACTACGTATTGAAAATAGGCAAATTGTATTGTGGTGATTATTGTCACTGATTGAACTATTAGCTATTAAAACTAATTGGGATTTTGCATCAAAATATTTGCAAATTCTAAATGTGTAAATAACAGCCTACAGTACGTCTATAAATAAACCAACTGTTTACAGGGCTAAGTATCGACACATGTAACACCTTCTCGCGAGCTCTCAGACACGGCTGCAAGGGGTTAAGCCTCTTACAGTGAGGGTCATCGTAGCTACGAACGCCTTTACAAATTGTACGTTTAAAACCTTATAAATTGACTGCTATTCCTACAAATGATACAAGTTTGTTGTACGAAAACAAACACTTAGGTAAATGTGTCAACTGTTTAAACTAAATGGCAATTTAAACTATGTAGTTTCGAACAATACTCGCACCAGTTGTCATAGATATAAACCGACACAAAAAGACACTATCAACACCCAATTTGGGCTCGCCATTGTTCCAGGATCAAGAAAGTCGCTCGCGCAGGTTATTTTACATGCGTGATGCGTTTCTAACGAGCCCCGAGCTGTAATTGATTCGGACTCTGCTTTATGCGGGCTATATTCGCGAATGCATAATACATAGCAGCCTCAAAGTAAGGGCCACGCCACAAGAGCGATTGTGCGCCGATACTGATACCCGCTCCAGTTTCCCTCCTATTTTCTCTGGTTAAAAGGTACCAGGCCTTATATCGCTAGTGCGAACTGTATAATGAAGCAGCTAGATGAAATTCATTTTAAAAGATTCATGAGCTTGCCGGATAATATACCTACGTATATACCTGCTGACTATTTGAAAAATTGAGACTTGTTATAATGTGAGGTCTAAATTAAATGTACATCATTTTATGGATATTAATATCCCTTTGTTCGTTATCATAGCATTTTAATGTCCGTTTTATTCATTTCATGACACGTTTTAATTTATATCAAGTTTGATTGAGGTTGATTCGCACCCTTCTGTTTATACTCGTAATATCCTAACAATGTTTTTATCACCGGAAAACAATTCGTAAATAGAATTGTTCACAATACAGTTTCTGTGCAAATTTTTATTGCTGTTTGGGAATTAAGTATGAAGGGTTATGGCATAAAGATACTTCATACATTGTCAATATCACAATTCACAATCAACAACCTGATATTAAATAGAAAATGAACCAACAGAAGAACTCTCTAGAAGTAAATACTATGAGGAAGCAGATACGGATTTTAAAACCTAGCTTTATACCAAGTGCTTCTACAGACTCCTAAGTTATACTTATCTCCGCACCGACGCGATCCCGACCTAATCTCATGCGGGAATCTGCTTGAATAATGTCGTGCGAAACGGAGCATAGCTTTCAATCAGGCTGTTAACAATCGCCCGCTCTGATTGGTGGATCGTGGGCTTAGTAATGAGAGCACCGGGCGTTGCTCATACGCATGTCATGGAACAGCATGCTAATGATCGCCGTACATGGCCAAATGTTAAACGTTAATAGGGTTGACGTATAGCTTCAGTAGAAATGCAACTAGAATGAGAATGACCTGACTTAAAGAGGCAAGCCTTTAGATCTGTACTCTGGTCTTGATGAATATAATTCGATTAAGGAGATTAGCTTCCAATATAAGCATACACCTACAGTGTGCATGATTGTATAATTGAAACCTATAAGCGGGGTATTTACGGAGCACAAAGCCGGCTGCCACAACACGCCGCGGCCCTGACGTTAATTCGCAACCCTTTCTGCCAATTAGTTACAAAATAGCCACACTATTGTGATACTAAAACGACCACACATCGCATCCAAGAAACGTAAACTGCCGCTCGAGTAGCAACTTTACTCAGTCGCTTATACAGTTTGTTTTGCGTTGTTGGGAATGAACGTGGATTGGTCAGTTTCTTTGGTAGCCAGGTTTAAGTCAAAGGGCTTCTTAATCCGGACTTGTAGGTCGTTACGCGTTATTATAACGCGGCAGCGACGGCGTTTCTCTGCTCATTTACATCTCATTAAGGAGGCTATTATTGGACTAGAGGACGCATTGTTCAGGGCTTCAATGTGCTTCAGAACTGTAAGCTGTAATCAATTATAATCTTTAATTAGGTGCTTTAAAGTACATACTACCATTTTCGGTATAAAATGTGCGTTTTTTATCGCGATAAAAGCACTTCGTTCAGCGTTGATTAAATCTCTCAGCTGCTTATACGCCAGTTTGGAGTGGTATCATTCAGTCCGCCATATCATAATGGATTACAATTAGACTGAACGCAATAATAGACTGAGTGACGACTAAAGGACATAATTATATTTAAAGCGATTACGTGTTACTCGGTAAGGTAGATTCCTGAGCAATGTCCTTCAGTTGTCTATCAAACCATCTATCATCGTAACTTTGATGACTTAATATAGCATCAATTAATCTTTATACGTTTGCCTATTGTTTTTAATTATTTTCAAAATACATGTTAATAAGAATCAGAATACGTATAGTTCTGAGCTTTACTATGCATTTCTATCACGGAATCGATCTTAGCATCAGACGGGCGTATTCCGTAAGCGTAGTCGAGTGGACAGCGAGTGACAGCGCATCACTGTCGCCCGCCCATCGCTGGAGCAATTAGGCTAACGGAGCTTCGACTTAGAGCTGTTAGCGGAATAGGGCCAGCGTTAACCTCAGCTGTATCTGATGGTCATTTGGAACACTTTGAATGCCCGGTAAGGGTTTTTATGACTTTGAATCGGATCGTGTCTTGAGGTTACGGGTGGACACGTGAAGACTTTTGGAGACCTGTCGAAATAGTTTAACCATTGTAATCTTTAGTTAGAGATGTTGCATACGGAACTCTGTCTCCATATCAACTAGTCTTTTTATTGACACATTCGTCATTATTATTTTAGTGTATAAATTACTGATATAATGATCGGTTATTCGATATTGTTATTATGATTCCGTGATACGTGAACAAAATTCTAAACTGGAGTCTTCAATAAATTCTCTCACTAATGTGCCACAATTAATAAACGGTACTTTACCCCTTAGTTCTTAACCCTTTAGTTCGTTAAACATTTTTTATTCGTATAGATGTAATGCAAATTCCCTGAGAGTCATGTATAACTGTAGTCTCAACTGTTTTGAAGAATATGCATAATTGCATATCTGCCCCCCTGTCTCGTCTCTTTGGACGGGTGCAACGGCATAGCAAAATACCTACCCGTATTTACTCAGATGAAATTTCAATACGAGCTTCTGAGAACCAAATTGAAAGTAAATCTTAGGTCAAAGGTCTTGACATTTTATTGCCACGATAGAAAGTTGATTACCTATTATATCAAGTGACTACCTACTTCAATGTATGTATACCTGTAATATAATTTATTATTATTTATGCACTTTTGCAGCCAATAGTTCCTATAAACGACCATTTGATGCCCAAAATTACACAAGATAGGTGCTCAAATTAGACTAATAATCACATGATTCATAGTCTAATTCGAGTACATAACATGATTGCTCGTAAGATTAAGCCATTTTACCTATTGTTATGACCAGGAAGTGAGAGTACATCTTAGTCATCGGAGAAAAATCCAAAAATTTATATGTTTTACGCCCTTCGAAAGCCTCCTTGCGGAGTTGTGGGCTAATGCCTACTACGCCAGTAATGTCTATGGAAAGTGGCCGTGTTGGAAGCTATCAAAGTAATTATCCTGCCGACAGATAATGTTTATATTGGATATTAGTTGAGAAACTGGTGTATAAGCCACATTTTGACGCAAGAGTGAAGGCGTTCAAAAATCCACAGTTCCAAAAACATGATCGCATGAACCAAGTAGATGGAAATTACAAGTTATAGATGATATTGAGCTGTCATGTAACCCTGTCTTTAGGTCCAAGAAGCCATAGGTGTCAGGCGCTTTCCGCCGCCACCAAGTAGGTGGTAAGTACTAGAATCCGCTTTGTACACGTTTACTTACCACAGTAATCGAATTAGGACACTATGTTACCGGCTTATTACACGATACATGCGCGTTGTTGCAATTTATGTTTAAGGTTCTAAATAGTTTGACTTATGGTGCGTCATTTTATATTTGCTGGAGTACCGTCACCTAGTCATAAGAGTGTCTCCTATATTATGTATGAGTTGTTCGTTGTGTACGATACCATAGCGGTAGTTTCGCCGGTAACTGTATATGACATAACTTTTAAATGTGGAGGTAGTTAGGAAGACAAGTATTGGGTACATTAGATAGGCCTAAGTAACTAGGTTGAATGGCTACTTCTAATTTCGAATGCAATTTTACATGGACGAATCTAAAATTTGGAATAATATTAAAATTAGTAATCCAATGTGATTCTAGTTTTTCACGCCATTTATTGTGGATCCGGAAGTCTAGTGTTCGTTTCGCAACATACCCTCAAGATTCTACGCCAAAGCTTCACTACTTTTTACGAATGCGACTGTGATCTGTTCTTCCATCACGGAGGGTAAAGTGGACCTTTTTGGGTCCCACCAAATCTAATCGTATTCGGAAACATTCTGAAGCAACCGGACGAAAGTAATCGGTAAATACTAATAAATAGGTATCATAAAAAATGATAATACAAACCTAATCTAAGTTCCAAAAAACTGTCCGTGTTTGAACACTTGATGAATTCAAATTCGCACGTTTTACCGCTACAAACGCCTAGTTAGAATCTATTACCAATTTACCATTGATTCTAAAGCACCTAATGTATAATAAACTTTTAGCCCAGTTGAGCCGATTTTATCTCATTCCTTCGGGCCGGATAGAATTAGGTTGTAACAAAAACAATCGGCAAGCGTTACCGTAGTTGAGCAAACGATGTGTCACGCTATCTAAAGCGATAATCGCCACTGGCCAGTGAGGGACGGTCACCATCAATCAGCGGTGCCCGGGACACTTCCGAGTTGTTCAAAATGATTGTGCTATTGAATCAACATATGTGATTGCAGTATCGATGGTTATACGACTAGGTAGTTGTGTTGTGATGTGATCCACTTGAAATTAAATACATTTCAATAACATATTTTTTATGTTTGGCCTAGCACTTTATGTTATAAGCTGGCGTGCTTTTTATGGTATAAATAAATTAGACGTGATAAAATTTCTACGAAAAATTATTGTCCCGAATGAAAATCCGATAACTGCCTTCCTAATGCAATAAAAATAAGTTAGTGCAGATTGTACCGTAACGTTAAAATGCAAAAACTCAATCTCACTCCCGCAGCAATCCTAACGGCCATTAAGCAATGATTTCATCGAATTTTCTATCCATCATATTAATGCTCGAGTGGCTGGAGCATTATCCCACTTCCCTGGCTCCTGGGGAAATCTCACCACGTTCAAATATTTAATTACTTTAAGACCCGATCGTTTATAAATTCTGGCGAGAGTGCTATCATAAAACGCGCTAATGCCTTATATTTAATATATTCTCAGCAAGCCGTGGCGTAATGGCACCTCCGGCGGCCGTCTCCTCTGTCGGAAAAAAACGCATAAAAAATTACATTCACCCCAGAGGACTCACCCCTTGTGTCGGGAAAATCGATTAAAAAGAGGAGTCGCGGGGCGAAGTGGCTCGGGCGCGGGGAGGGAGTTTAATATGTACGAAAAAATGCACGACGCCGCGGGAGCGAGGGAGAGATCCAAGGAGCGACTCGAGTTGCCTTCAATTTTTATAATTACGTTCATACGTGAGCGCGGCTACCGCGCCAGCCGCCGAGTGCCGCCCGCCTCCACTCTCAGATTACTTATTTAGAATAGTTTCCCTCCTGCCACCGTCCTCTCTCACTAGCATTTTTAATTTTTAAGTAGCTTCTGAAATTACTTTAAAGTGAACTAAAAGCATTGCAAAAATAAAATAAAAGAACCTGCGGACGTTACGAGCATAAAAGTATTAATGACAACACTTGGGAAGTAAGTCGTATTATAACTTTTCCGTTTCCGCGACAAAATCAATTTCCATCACTGAAAGAGCTCCAAACTTTTCCACATACACAGCAATCAAGGAAAGAAGGGGGCAATAAGAACGGGATAACCAACTGGAGGACGTCATCTCAGGAGACGGTTTGCAAATGAGCGGGCCACACACACTTGCGTGCTTACACACACATGCACTAATCCTCGTCCACACACGTTACGTACAAGCGTACATTTTATAAATAGATATCGCTTTTTTTATCCGGGAACAAGAATACGTAGGGGGAACCCCCTGAAGGAGGGGGCACTGCGGGGGACGTGTTGGATTTCAGATTGCTACGAACTGCAAAAATGAGGGATGAAAGAAATATAGCTTAAAACGCAGATATTTCCCGGCGTCTTAAGGCGCTAGAGGGGGTGGGGGCGCGGGGAGTGTGTGGAACAAAGTAGAGTGGCGATATTGAACCAAAATGAAATGGTAAACGAACCGTGCGCGTCCGATCTAATGCGAATTTATAATTTGGACATTGCCCCGGACGGCGCACTCTTTGAACTCTGTGAGGGTGGGTTACGGTTACGGAGGTGAATTTACAGAGAGTGCGGATGTGATTTATAAATAGGGGAGTAGATGCGTGTGCTGACCGTTCGTTTTCGTTAGTGGTTTTTTCCATTAGGCTTAAAAAATAATCAAGCGTGGAGTCAACCAAGGCAGCCGAGTGGTTCAAGCGTGCAAAGTTTAATCCGCAGGTCGGGATTTCTCATCGAAAGCTTTTGGGTTACGGAAAACCCCAAGAGGACGGTATGCCTTTCCCAAATAAGGCCTAGATTTCCTTATATATTTAGAAGCTGAATTGTTTAGATTAGTGAGTTTTTTTTAAATACAATTACAGCCCATTTATGTAAGTTTTGTTGCTTTGCAGCGAACTGTAATTAGTAATTGAATTGTGGTCGTTTGGGATAACTAGTGCGCTCAGGAGTCCAGGTACTTTTATATTCCGCTGCCACGCATTTTATATACAGGGTGGAAAGGGACGACGTTCCTTACCGCTACCGACCGAGTCTACCAACCATTACGATGAACTTTCAGTATGGGACCAACATCGAAAGCGTACATGGAAAATTGACTTTTCCATACTATTGAACTCTAACTAATCACTCACTTTGTATGAGGGGTTAATTTTTTTTAATATTTCGATGTTGGTCCCATACTGAAAGTTCATCGTAATGGTTGGTAGACTCGGTCGATAGCGAGAAGGAACGTCGTCCGACCACCCTGTATAAAATAAATAAATGAAAATTATAAGCAAAATATACAAGTAGTTTAAGGCGTAAACACATGATAATATTCATACAATCTTAGACGATTGCAAAATCATAGACTTCAGCCGTCGACTTTCGGTCAGCTACTTGTACTGTCAATGGTCGTTTTGGCACAACGAGCGGTGTTTAGGCGTTTCCTCATTGCGCTAACGCGTGTGTCCGCCGCCTAATTGTCGTCTCGCCGTCTAATCGGGATATGCGCCATGCTATAATTGCGGCAGATTACTTTGAGAGCAACCGGCTTATTCAGGCAGAAGCGCCACTCTGCTAAACTCACAGGAGTCGTATCTGTACAGTAATCGTATGATCGTTGACTCTTATAGTCTATTTAAAAATGTTTAGAATGAATAAGCAAAAATACTGTGGGCCTATGATGGCTGAGAATTTATCATGACATTTGTTGCGTTGCGTTGCATTTACATCATTAGAACGTGACAGTTTCCTTATACGTGACGTCAGATGATAAAATCACGGTGATCATAGATGTAAAGAAATAAGCCCAGCTTGAACGACTTGAACGCGTCTGCGTTGACGATAAAGAAATGTTTGGCCTTCCTTGTACGTAATGGTTTATTTTGTGCAGAGTTATCGACCTTATGGTACTAGTACTAATGTATTAAGACAATTTAGAATTCATGGCTTTCGGCTCCAAAACCGATTTGATTTAAAATTAACCCCCACTCCTCGGTAGTTTCCGAGATATTTCTTTCGCAAACAGATTAACGTCTCCCCGTAAGTGAGTTTCATAAATCTGGAATTACGGAGATCGTTGTTCTTTTCATTTCACTTTCACCTTTGTCTTGCTGAAAGATGAGGTTTAAACGAAGTTGAACAAAGGATTCTTTTGAAGCTTTTTATAGAACGCAAGACACCCCTTTTCTTTGGTTACATTGTGTTTTCCGAGCACAGATCGTTAAACCGCCGTCTTGAGGAAAGATGGCTTTCTTACGACAAGTCTACTCATAAGTCACTAATCACTTCGAGCTATAAGATATAGCAAGCTGTAGGTATCAACAGTAGCAGGTAGTACGTCTCTGTTCTTTGAAATCTGAAGATTACGCTATCATGAAGTTTAGTTCTTCTTTTTACTGCTTGTAGTTTTTCGCTATCCAAAGGTTGTTCGGAAGAAATCGCTCTTTAGCGAAAAGATCGCCCGTCGTAATACTTGTATTTTTGAGGTTATGTAATTTCTGAAGCTTTTTAGGGTTCCGTAGCCAAAATGGCAAAAACGGAACCCTTATAGATTCGTCATGTCCGTCTGTCCGTCTGTCCGTCTGTCCGTCTGTCACAGCCAATTTACTCGGAAACTATAAATGCTACAGTAACGAAATTTGGTAAGGATATGTGTTGTATGAACCGCTACAGGAATGTGATACTAAATTATAAAAAAAACCATTGGGGTGGGGACCCTCCATACATGTAACTGAGGGATAGATTTTTTTTTAGTTGTACATAAGCGTGTGGGGTATTAATAGAAAGCTCTTTGAAAATTATATAAAGGTTTATACATCACATTTTTATTTAAGCAAATCGTTTTCGAGATATCAGGTCTCAAAGTCTGAAAAATGTGTCCCCCCCCTCTATTTTTAAACTACGCGATAAAAAATTCTGAAAAAAATATATGTTATGCACATTAATAAACTCTATCAACGATTTTTGGTTTGATAAAATTATCTCCTATAGTTTTTGAGGTAGGTTGATTTAACTGTATTTTTTTAATAATAAATTGATAATGGTACGGAACCCTTTGCGCGCGAGTCCGACTCGCACTTGGCCGGTTTTTTTTATTTTGGTGAGGTAAAGAGTATTGTATTGTGTAATGTTTTGCTCGGTCGGGAGTTGAAATGAAACCAAGGACATTCAAAACCTTTACTAATGCTATTCAGTATGTTAGTTCAGCTATTATGTGAGGTGGTACATAAAATAACACCCCTCAAATTTTATTAATTTAAATAGTAATATTTTGTAATGTTGTTTAATGTGGAATGTCAGGTCTCTCCAGACTCGTCTCCAGATTGCGGATGAGTTAAGTTTATTACGTCCTCGAGGACGATTGCAGTGTTAATCGTCGCTAATTGGTAATGAGCTCGTAGGTGGAGCGCGGGCGACATAATCGTCGCCTTAACTCACTCAATGGCATGCACTACTGACACACTATTAAACTGTTGTTACAGTTTGTAGATGAAGATGGGTCGAATAAAAAAGGTCTACGAAATAGGAGAAATAAGTAGGTACACTGTACAGTAAGTAACACCTAGTTACAGTTCAACGGTTCTTTGATTGAAACGACCCGGCAATAAGCTGAATTTCAAAGATGTCAATAGTTTTACTGCAGGCACGTGACTTGATCACTCCCGTTCGGAACAAAGTGCACGGTGTAAGTGGCAAAGTGAAAATTGCGTACGTGAACTGGAAGAAAAAATATTAAAAATTAATCAAGCCTCCGGGGGTGGGAGCGGTGCACATGTGTCGACAAAAAATCGTCTCCCCGCCAGCGGCACGTGCGAACAGCCGTTACGGCCGCTACGCCGGCGAGTTAAAAGTTCCTTCGGACAAACAGAGGATTTGTCACAATTACGACTGGGCGGCGCGTCCCTACTTGATTAAAACCTAAATCACGTGACGTGTTTACAGCCGCGCCGGAGGTGTTTTCAATTTGCCCAGTCCTAGACTCGCCATTGGCGTTCCGGACACGTCCCGACGCACCTATCTGGGGGCCGACCGGCGTTTTGAATTTGTTGCGAATTAAATTATTGATGACCTAATCGGCCCGGCCGATCTCCTATTCCTCGGACGTGCTCGCCCACTGGGAACCAGCGCCGGCCCAAAAGTCACGTCGCGTAATTTTTTTAAATGTCGCGCCCGAAATCCGTAGACGATGGCGACGCCTCGCTGTTTCGCCACGGTAGCGTTTCGCTCGTAAAAAAAGCGACGTGAAAAGAGGAGATTAACATTTGAATTAATCGGGAGATTAAGCATAATGAAAGAAAATCTCATTACGGTCCGCATAATGGCGGTGAGAAATATCGCCGGCGAACGGAAAGACGGAGGCGTTATAAAAGAAAAGGCGAGCGTGAAGAAAATTAAAAGCTCGAACGAAATTAAAAAATGTGAAAAAGTGTAATCGACGCGGGATTGCGATTAGGGGGAATGCAAACACGGCGGGGCCGCGGCGCCACTGGAAAGTTCTCAATTAAAGAAGGCCACGGAAAGACTCGCCGTAATTAGATTCTTCCTCATCTCCTTAAATCACCACTGCTGACACTCGGCTTGTTTAATTTGTAATCGAGACTTGTTAGCCTGGGTTCTTTTAATTTCATTTTCTCGTTTCTAAGTAATTTTCTACGTTAATTGAAATCAAATCACCTCTAAGCTATAGGCGCTGTTTAATCTTTACTTTCCATCTTATCGCCCTAGTCAGCACGAGCAGATTTTTCAAGCATAAGTCTTGTTTACTATCCTTGACTTAACTGTTTTGACTTTGAAAAGTCCCTTGGGCGAGAGACGTGACATTTCTCAGGCCATAAGCACAGTTTTCAAGACGGAGCGGTAACGACTTCCTTCTCCGTCAATCGCGTGTCTGTCCACTAATTAATCGGAAATCGGATAATCAGGTAAAGGGTAAAGTAGTTTCTCGTTTACTCAAATGTCTATTACCCTGAATGATCGACACATCTAACACAGAATAGTGTCTAGGGGATTGTGTTAACCTATCCTATGGGTAAGACTGCGAATGTTGATGGGTGATCCTTATTTAGTTTGACGACCATGTTCGAAAGTTAAGGGATATCAGGAAGTCCACAATTTTGATACTTGTTTGCGAAGTAGGAGCTTTCTATTCATATATATTTGAAAGAATAGAAAATTAAGACCGGAGCGAAGGGAGCGTTAACTTTCTGGACTTTGCTGTGACAACTCATAAAACTAAATGAGAAATATCCTGATAGGTACTGTCTGAAACAAAAATTTTAACGAGTAGTTTTTCGTTTCACTGAATGTGAGCTTTTATTCATGTAACCAGAACAAAGTTACAAAAGAACGGTTTATATTCCATAAACAATATCAGTATAAATTAATAAAAGCTCTTCCCTAAAACAACCTCGTAATCGCAATTAGAAACAAAAATTAAAGCAATCAAAGCGCTCGACACCTCCAAGGGACTCCCCTCGCAAACAAGTGCTCAAAGCGAACTTGGATTAATTCCCGGTGTCCGAGGCGGGTAATTAAACAGCCTTGTGATTACGGAGTTGCCGGAAGTCGCTGCTCGGCTAAGCGGTCAGTCGTCCGGACAATTAAGCTGCTTTAGTCGGCGTGCGAGACGACGGCGACACGACTTGACAACGTTGAGGATAGGGGGTAAAGGGTGGCCAATGGACCCCTTAGAGGTCCATTTAATTCTGAGGTCGTAGTGTATACTCCATTTCAAATATCATGGCCCAGTGCCAGTGCAAAGTTGTATGTGGCATCGGGCCATGGTATTTGAAATGAAGTATAACTAAGGTTTTATTTATTTATCAAAATGATTTACGTGTGTTCGTGAGTTTTTTTGACTTAAAATGTTCCATGATTGAGAGAAATTTATGAAGCCCTTGTTTAGAAGATTCAATAAGAGTCGTTTTTGGGATGATAGGTTCAATGAAGAATACTCTATAGCCTAATAACTAGTATATATTTGTTGAAATTCGAAACTCGTCGTTAAATGATAGGACAGCTAGGCTATGAAACTGTTTAATCGGAGTATCATCTTCATCAATTATGTAAACAATTGTTCAGGTATATTTTACACCAGAATTATGGAAATGAATGCGTTTGGCATCCAGCCATACACGCATAGCAGAGATGTAGAATTGTGTTTGAGGTATTGAAAATTTAAGCATTCATGAACTCTATAAATAATAATATATATTGTTACGTAATTACAGTTTTTGGAAGTAAAAGTTGCAAACATAAATATGCCACGTTCTGATATTCGAAGACCATTATCCTATTTTCTAAGGCTCGTACAAATCGTGTCGGCCTCGTCTCGTAAGACACCTAGCAAGCCTTAAGCCCGCCCACAACGAGGCGATTAAGCAATTAACGCCCGAGGGCGGACACTCGCTCATTTAACTTTCCTTTGATTTTCCTCCGCTCGGTTTTTGCGGTTTTCAGGAGGGGACAGACTTTGCTGTTAATGCGATTTACGAGTTGTGAAGTTTGGGCGGTTTCGGAAATGTAAGATTCTCGCTTAGTTTAATTTGGGAGTTTTTTGAAGATTGAGAAAAGCTATTGCTTTATTCACGTTTGCCTATACTGTTCGTCAGAAAAAAAAAAACAAAAAAGTGTATAGGTACAAATATGGCTGACTTATGAGTATTGGACATTTTTGACACAAATCGTGAAACGTGTTGGTAGATACATTTAAGGTTTTAAGGCTTTAAGTTGGAGATAAAACCAAGATTGTTTTCTAAAAGTGCGTGATAATTAAATAATGCGAGACTTTTTTTTTCTACTGACAGTATAGTTAGGTAATTATTTATGTACCTACCTACTTACCTACCGGTAAATATATTGCTTGTCTCTGGACTATGTTTATATATAATCTTTGGGAGTATAACTGATAGTGAGTTTAAAAAAATGTATACACCTCCAAGTAGGGTAACTCAGTTCAAGGGTCAAAATTCTTTTCGTTGTCTTGTTTCATACCACTCTGTCACGCTTCTAGTTGCTGTCTCGACTCAGTATATAAAAAAATCCGGTGCATTTGTATTTCTTTTTCACGCTAGATTTTAATTCATAAGTACATCAAAAATTGAAAACAAAACATCATGTCATACAAAAATCACTACTGTGTCACGTTTTTTAGGGACACAAAATAAGACAACGAAAAGAATTTTGACCCTCAAACAAAAACCAAAAGTCTTAAGAAAACAATTAAATAATTCACTACCCCAGAGGAAAGCTATTATCACCTAACAGCCCGCCAACCCTAATCGTTGTATTTAGACAAACCTCCAAAGGGCAAGATCATTAATTAAACAGAATCATCTTACAAACAAACATTGTACCCAACCCTTTCCTTATTAGCCGATGTTCTTTAATTCAATGAAGCCGCGAACTGGCAAACTTGTGAAGGGTTGATTTGCATGTCGGAAGGGTTAACTGGAGGTTCGTTAGGGCAACAATTAGGGGGTAAAAGGAAAAGTCGTGGGAAAGTTGCGGCAGGTCAGGGAAATTGCGGCTTAATTATCACTTTGTGCGCCTTTGCGGATTGCGCTTTTGCTCCGCAAAGTTGTAACTAAGTTGAGTTTATAACTTTTTTAAATGGTATAATTGCACTAAATAAGTGCTATTATTTTAAGAAGAACATCGTATGTAAAAAGTCTACAAATAAATACCTACAAACAGTAGTTTGTAAGAAAAAGCATGCACATTTCGTTTGGCGTTTCGATGAACGATTGCAATCTAGAAAAGGTATTCAGATTATCGATATGTATATTTTTATCGGATTTTAATATAAGTATTGGGGTTAGATTATTAGCCTAGGTAGGCTTCAATATGTATCTAGATAGTCCTTTGCTGGGTTTGGTTGAGGATAAAATGAAATGGTTTTCAAACGCACAATTAGTTAGGTAGGTACTTTGTGTTACTACATCAACTTAGTAAATATTGAACGAGACCCAACCGCGTATTCCTATCAAAAACGAATTGTGTCTGTTACAAACATAAACTATAATTAGAGTGAAGAATTTTAAAAAGCTAAAAACGACAAAACGCTTGTTAGACAAATGAAGAAATGTTTCAAAAGACGTCGGAGGCGTTCCTCATGCATTTGTTATTCACTAATAAGTCGTTCCGAGCGAAGAAATTACAGCCTTACAATTATATTAGTATTAATGAGAACTTCCCACTTTGTTTTTTGTACGCCTTCTTAACCGACCCTCCCTGACCCGTAGGAATAAACTCAAACAGAAAAACGCTGACTTTTAATAATTAAATTGGAAGCATGCTATCAAACAGTAAAAACATGGTTATTAAAATGTAGAAGTGTTAAAAGAACACGAGTCTATCATAAAAATTATACGATACACAGGTGATAACATGTTTTCATTACAAACAATTATGAGATATGAGTAATTGTCGGGTTTTTGTAAGCATTTCACGCTCTGTTTGGCTTGAAGAAGTCTGTGGGCACGCGAACGCTTTTATAATTAATTTCCATAATTACACACGTTTCTTGTTTGTTTATTCGTGTCTAGCACTTGTTTTGTGAAGCAACAAGTTTAGTATTTGTAAAAGTTTCTCATTGACCTCTGTCAAAATAAGTAAATAAACATTATACTGATATAATTTTGCTATCTGGCTAATAAGTTGCATAAAAGGTCGTTTTAAAATTTGGGTTGTTTAGCCGCTTTTGTCGCACGCAACTTTAATGGGCCGGCGTGGGTAGGGCGACCCGCGTCCGTATAGATCGATGCAATTTTGATTGATTGCATTGCTTAGTGTAGTGTAACCAATCTTATTGAAAACTGCCATTGTATGCCATTGGAAAGACCGGAGCTGCGTTCGACGCGCCGCTTGTCAAACGGTTTAAATTGAAAAAATAGGGGACAACCCTAAAACGGAGAATGTGACATTTTATATTTTTGGGGAGTTATTATACTAAGTTGTAATTGAAGGTTTGGTATGCTATATATTTTGTGGGCATGGGGTATTATGTATAATGTCGTTGAAAATATAGCACATTAGGAAGGTTCAAGAACACATTGAAATAAGTAATGATTCGGAATGATTAAATGAAGATCAGTTTTGATTTAGATATTATAATTACACAGTACAATTGTGTTTATTTAGATAGGTACTAAAGATATTAGGAGCAGTTAAAAAGCATGCCTATCCAACTTTGGCACCAAGCAATTTATCTTGTGTAGGTATATTCAGTCAAAATCAGAACATCTGCACGATCGTAATGTAAACATTAGCGAAATAAATTAAAACCAATCAGTCGTAAATCGGCACGTGATTGTTAATATGTAACACTTCCAAGACAACGCCAAAATCAACTCCGTGTCGGCAGGAATAAAGTTCATATTGATTTATAACATTCGATTAATGCGCGCGACGTTGACATATCAAATACAAACGTCGATTTCTTTTTCAATTTAAATTGATTAGGCAGCCTGTACCAAAAGGATTTAATGTAGGAGTAGGAGCCCGAGTTTGGTGTGTTTGCGCAAGTGATTTTGTTTGACAATCATTTCATTGTGTTAAACAATTTAATAAAGACGTTACTAAGGATATTAGAAACACCAACTATTTTACAACATTCAACAGTGAAGCTGCTACAAAAGTTGAGATATTATTTGTATTAGGATTTTTTTACATGGTGAAATCACGATTCTGCTCTTTTTAGCGGCATCTTTTTTTAATTGAAGTTTGCGGTCTAACGAATTGTATTTTTTCGAATACAAAGGAATGTAAACATCGCCAGAGAAAACAACAATTAGAATAATGCCGATATCGGCGGATCGCCGCGAGCGCCCTTAGTACCACCCCACCTCCCCATTATTTTATCTAATCAAAAAGTTTTAAAAGGAAAAATTATGCCGGCCTTTATTATGAGTCAACTTTCTTTCGGAGGGGAACAGAGGATATATTTTTAATAACGACGCTAAAGAAAGTCATAGCACGGAATAAGGAATTCCTTTCGCGGAAATGAGAGCCTTGTCGTGATCAGTGCGAAGTTAGTCAGGACGCTTTGAATACTTTTTAATTCAAATGCGATCAAATAAATAAGGAAGCGCAAAAGAAAAAATGTTGTTTTTAGACTTTCAGGTTGAACGAAAAGTTTATAAGCGGTGTTTACCTATAGGTATTAATAATGAAATAGGAAATATCTTTTAGGTTTTTTCTTTAAAACAAACTTGACGTTATAAAAGTTGCGGTTACAACCAATTTGGTAGCGAATTGATCAATAGTACGTGCATACATTTTCAAAAAATATGTCATTACGATATCTACACCTTTCTTAGGGTTTTTTTACCTTTTTTATTATTAACTAATAAGAAAACCAGCGAGATAATTTCCTTATTAGAAAATTATCAATTACGATTGATTATGATTGATTTTTAAGAAATGCGTTCTCATTCAATTATCAATTCCCAATTTTCTAACATCAAAGCTACGCCAGCTAGTTTATATATAAATTAAGGAGGCGCAAGAAAAATACCCCGAAAAAAAGCGAGGGTGAGACCTCCCTCAGTTTCTTTACTCAACGTTTTCAGTAAATATGGTTCGTTTATTAAAACGGGCTAACACGAGAATAAGCTCTGCGTGTTGAAATTTAAGAGTTATTTTCCCATTGGATGAAAATGTGTGTTTGAATAATATTTTTGCGCGGCGGCATTATTATTGCACACCTTGTATGCGTAAATCAGAGCCCGGGGCACATTGCTCAGACAAAAAGATGCAATTATATGCAAAGGGGGAGGGAGAAATGATAACGAAGCATTCTTCTTCGGTTTCAAAGGTTATTAGATTCACCTTCTATCTTTCTAATCAGAATTTCGTATTATCTCTTATAAGAAACTATTAATTTTCTGTTTATTTATTTTTATTTCAGTTCCCTACGCTATGCGACATGGTGTCTGGTATCTAACTGAAGTTGGTTGAAACAAATCATCGATTGCAGGAAAGATACCTCTCTTTTAATCAAATTCTTTGATCAAATGTAAAAAAATATAATGTTACATGCTACGCTATAAAAAAACCCTAAGGAAGGTGTAAGCCATGGCTGAAGACCATGATTCCCTCATATTCATAAACATGAGGGAATCACCATAGATAGAAAGAAGTAGGTATTTAAATACACAAAAGCAACTTTTCAGGTCTAGTTACTTTAACAGTTGCTACAGTTGTCAAAGAGATTATTGTTTGTCTACAAGAAAACCAACTTCCGTGTTTAATAAAGGCTAAGGGCTACTTGCACAATGTAGGGTTAACTAACTAATACGGAGTTAGCTGGTTCAATCTATACATTCCATGCATTTTTCACACTTCAAGCGTTTAACCTCCGATAATAGAAAAACCCTCAACGCCTCTGCCTGCGACAACGGGTGTAACGTCAGGATATAGTAAATGCCCGAAACGTCAGGATATAGTAAACGTAAGTTTACGCGATTAAGACCCGTTTGTCTTTAAAATATGAGGGATAATCGTGAAAGTTTAAATCAATATAAAAACCCTCAATTTTGTAAGTGAACTTATGTAGTATATAAACTACGTTTATTATATTATAATTTATTTGATTTAAATTATATTGCTAGGATTAAATTGCATTTTCTACTTATCATCCAATACCAAATTATCATGGACAAATATAAAACATAAGTGGAGCTTTTTCTAAACTAATAAATACAATTTATTGCGTCTGTAACTTGATCAAAGGTGAAGGTGACAATAAGTACTGGTAAACTATTTTTTCGAATACATTAGAATATGTTTACAATAAACATGAGCGAACCCGCGGAAAGAATAGCAAGTGTTACGCGCGAGATCAATGAAAACAGGCGACTTTGCGTGGAAATTTCCAAGCATGTCATCAGTTTTCGTTGCTTTCGAGTGTAGGATAGTTTTTATGCCAACGTTAGGTCAAGGTCTTGTAACGGTATGTTTTTAGAAATAATACTTACTTATTTCGGAAAAACATCAAGAACCATCTCGAAATTATATTCTTAACTCCCATGTACATATATATTTTATATTCAATTCAAATTCTTTTTTTTACTTTTTGAGCACCGAGTAATGAGACTAATAAGATTCAAATTCTGATTTAAAATATAGCTTCATTATAAATTTTGTTAGATACGTGTCAAGTGGAAAAGAATTGCAAAATTGCAAATTTATAACGCTAACACAACATCTATAGGATTCCATTGATAAATAACATTAATTTCTTATATAGTATGTCTCGTTAATAAGTTGGAAAAATATGCTAAATTTATCAGAAATAAATAAATTACTAGGATTGTTTATGTTTGGAAATATTAGATTAAGATATTTCCAATGTTAAATTAGCCTCTCCTATGCAACTCCAAGAACTGAAACAATACATTTTCTTATGCGCCTATCCGTGTTTGAGTTAATGATGCGTAAACGCAAACAGATATAGGTATAAAATTTTTGAATATCCATGATTTAGTGTGAAACCTAGGTAACAAAGTAGAATCCCAGGCATTGTGCATTAGCGAGTTTAATTCTTCGGCGGAGTGGTCGTGTGAGTTTGTTTGTTTACGACTTCCTCCGGCGCGCCTAAGCCCGTAAAGAACGAGTGTAGGGCCCCACGCTGCGCTCTTTTACGTCCACAAAAACACATTTCCGTAATCACCTTATAAAGGGATTACTATAAATAAAAAGGAAAAAGGAAATTAACCGCGTTACACGAGGAAAAAATCCCGTCCCCTCGCAATATGTGGGCTCCCACTGATAAAACACTTTATGTACGTTTTTCGCGCAAATGAAACAATATGTTATTATGTATTCCTGACAGCTCTAACGATTTGCCCGGTAAAGCATAATCAACTTTGTGCCATAACAATTGAGCGTAGATTGGAATGAACCGCGTCTAATATAAAATACTAAAGTCAGGAATCATAAACATTTTTCACTCGTTAAAAATTCTTTACGGTTCTTATTTTTGAGGTAAGCGTTCCGGGTGTAATTATTGGGTAAATAAAATATATTTTAAGGAGGGCCCCTTGCCCGTGGAAATACATAAAAATATGCAGCTACCCCTGTAGGTTTAGGTTTATGCCCGGCCGGGCGGCGTGAGTAGGGGATAAAAAAGAAAATGAGGAGTTATGTTTTCGGTAATAAAGGACGGACGAGAGAAATCGTTTAAGACGCCGCCAAATGAGATGGAACGAATATATTTGATTATTTTTATGGCGTGGAATGGCGATACGGCCGGTCTCGGACTTAATGTCTATTTGTTTTACTAGAATTTAATATATTGTTTATGGATCAGGTTTATGGGCACTTGTTAATGTTGAGAAGATAAAAGTAAAAAACAAGGAATGACCTTTAAAAATTTCAATATTATGTGTAGTTTTGTGAAGGTTACGTCAAAATTCAATATAAACAAGCATGTAAGTATACCATACAAAGATGAATCTGAATTTCTCAAGTTATTTGTCGTTCATAAGTAACATAGTTTTATGAAATAATAAGTTTGTTCCATTGTCATTTCGATTACATATTAGATGAAACTCTAATCAATAAATTAAAATTAATGTTTGTAGCTAATGACTGAAATCGAGCCAGGAACGTGTCGCTCCGATTTATTGCAGTCACAATTGAGAAGCTCGTTAGTTTTATGGCTTCTAAAAAAGCGGACATGAATCAATACATGGGACACAAAGCGTAATTTATTTGTCCGTCCGTAATGCTTGGGTGCAGGAGAGAAATGGGTTCAACTTGGAATGTATCGAGAATTTAGCGTACTGTAAATATATTGTATTTACAGAAAATCGTAATTGAAACGACCAAGTGTAATTGCCACTAAAGAGAAGATACTATTACTACATAGTAAGTAATTAAAAATATAAATATGTCCATTTGTGAATGGAATGAACTCAGTAGATTAAGGAAAAAGAAAACCGCTACGAGTGGCCGACTAGGCTTGACATTGAATATTGACCAAATATTCATTGCATCTTTGAAAATAAAATGTTTTAAAAAACCCTGTGCTCACTAACTTGGTAACAAAATTTTTTTTGAGCAACTTCAAGGAAGAGCTCCTTAATGAAATGGAACATTTTTTTCCAATTTTATGTGCCAAGATAAAACAAGACTCATTTTGTATACTATGTAAGTTCTTGGGTAGGTCTCATTAAGCAGTATCTTTATGGTTACCTAAGAAAAGTGAAAAATGGTTTTTTTTAATGATTTGCTCTACACGCACTCGTAAACAACGTCCCTATGGAAAAAACATCGTCCGCGACCCTCGCGACACGTAATGAAGGGAGGGCAGCATGATATAATGCACTTTTTTATTGCGCACTCCTTACCCACAGCTTAAAAAACTGAATAATTTTATATCTTAACGTTATGAAAATAAGGATCATAACGCTGACCGTACACATTTTGACTATTAGCGTTTTTTCTGTATGTGCCCGAGAAGGGTTTGCGCCAGAGGGTTAAGCTCCGCTTGATAAAAAATTTACGTCTAGTTTCGCAACGATGAACTTTGGGGGTCACTGGAGAGCTTTTGTTATAGTTTGTAGCAATCTTGCGCACAGGAAAGCAAACTGGAGTCTGATTTTGTAATTAGATGAGATTTTTTAAAGAACATCCTGTCTATGACTTGGATGGACCACGAATTTCGAAACCTTGATCTTAATTCATTTGGGATCAAACGTCCCCTACTCGCGTATACAATGAGATTCTCCCGATTATTTATTATTCTAATTTAATTCGGCTCCGAGCGTCTTCGTCGCCTGTGTTTTATCGTCAGGTAGCCTCAGCTTCTTAGAAAAAATATTTATATATCTTTCTCTATTAGAAATCCCATTGTTCGCACGAGGGCGCGTCAGCACGCGACAAAAGGAACATTAATTATAATATCCGATTAAAAAACGCCATTTAGCTACGCGTGAGATGTCCTTTGTTTGAGATGATTGAATTTGGAATTACCAACATTAGCTACCTTCCCAAGGGAGATGCATAAAAAAGGCTCCATACCTACTTACTTATACGAAATAATTTGCGGGTTTTTTCACCCGACTTGGGGCGAAGTGACATAAAGATATCAGATTACGGAGAAAGTGCACGGCGCGGCGAGACACGGACAAACTATGTATGGTACCTACCGAGGCTGCCGAAATATGAGGATCCAATTCCATAAAGCACATCGGTTGGAGGAAACATGGGAGTTATGTCCGTACGTGCCCACACATAGTAATTAGATATTACGTCTCCCAGCTAATCGTAACTCGCACGGGTGTTGTTTTACCCGAAAGGGGGAATAAATCACCGCACACTACGATGGTAACAAACATCGCGACACAATATAAAAAAACAACAAAAAAGAAACAACAACAGCGTGCGGAACAAAAGAAATTATACCGACGCGCGGATTCATCGCGAAAAAAATCGTTATGATAATAAAATAAAATGGTTAAATAAAAAGCGGTAATAATAACGGTGGAGAACAATGACGCGCATGCTACATTTTATGTGTTCCGAAATGAACCGAGGTTTATTTAGCTAGGCTCGACATAGATTAAGCTTTTTAACGTTCGCGACCCAGGTTGGCAGCTGCCGCAAATTTTTGGATTAAAGTCACTCAGAACCAAGTGAACACTGCATTTAAATGAGACGTTTTGTTTCGCCTGTCCGCTTTTATAATAACTAATGCGGTTCAGAATCGCAATTGTGACTAAACACGCGCCTTATCTGAAGTGCATATATAAATAAATTATGACTATGAAAGTCTTATCCAAATCCAAACCGGGCACGAGTGCTTTTATGACGCGGACATATTTTTATAATAACGTCGGCACATGTACTATTAATCTCTCCTGTGTAGTTATTAAATCTTGGAGAAGCGGGACGATGTCGCAGGCGTATTATTAATGGAAGTGTATCACGGGAGCCATTAGATACGTAATTAACATCGATCGACGTAAAAAAACAACATCCCGAGTGGTCGGAGGAAAGGGAGAGTCGCGTCACTCTCACGACGAATAAAAACGTCATTAAAGATTGATCGTCTTGAGGAAGTATCATTAATATTATTCAATTAATAAAATGTAATTTCGCGAGGTACTCTCCCCGACGAGGAAAAAGCAATTAGTGGCTAGATTGCGTACCGTCAAAACAACTGCGTCGAGTACTCAGAAAAAAAACGCGAGGAGCATTCATTAAAACGGAATTCGCGAGGGGTGAATACGTAAGGAGTTTTTTGCATAAGACAGTGGCGCCCTCGTTTTTCAAAGTTTTTTTTACACCGAAAACAAACTATGTGGGCGCAGTAAGCGGTTTTCGTCACACTTGCAGAGTGTTAGTGTTGCAAAGTTTTTTTTTAATTGCTCCCGTAATGACTGTTGTTATGGTTTTATGGTGCGGTAATGAGCAGTCGTGACATTTGCATGTACGCGGGGACTTTTTTCTTCGTCACTTTTGTTCACGGACTTTTTTAAGAGTTTTTTTTTGTTTTGTTTGCAGTGCAGTATGGCTTTATTTCAAGTTTGCGGTTTAATATTTCAGTAGCATGTTTTTTTAATGGAAGGGGTGGTTTTTAAGTGTTTACATTGGCTGTATTGTATTAGTGTGGAAGTGAATATAAATGTGCTTATTAATTTAGTGAATAAAAATAGTTAAACAGTTGGTTAGGGTATCACGTCAGTTTTATAGACAGGTTGGCAAATTGATTGAGAGAGTTGAAAAGTTGTTCGCATATAAAAGAGGAGAGTTGACGCCAGTATAGACGGCTATCAGTCCTCACTCGAGCCAGCCGATGACATAAAGCAGGCACGCATGAAGCGGCCGATTCGGCAATAGCGACCGATTACGAGCGACGATAGTCTGACGTGCCGACGGCCTCGATTTGGTATTAGCAATCATTAAATTGGAAATAACGCTATATCGGCGATACGCCGCTTTTCTTTTATAAATATCTCTCACGTGAACCCGTGCCGTGTCGTGTCACGAACCTAACAGAAACGATCGAAATATTCAAATGGCGATATAAAAAAGACAAGTTAGGTAGCATTTAAAAACCTTGTTTGTTCAACGACGAATCGCTTTTTGACATGATATAGCGCATCATAGCGTCTGGCGACAACCCTTACGTGCTGTCGTCCTGATCCTTAACTTCTGATCCTTAGAGTCACTATTGCCTTGTTTTAATGTTCAGGAACAATCTACTGCTAACTGCATTTTAGACAATATCTAGAAGTTAAACAAGAAAATGAAAGGAGAATGCGGTGTGCAGTATATTTGGGCAAATATACTCGAGTTGGTAAACACTTATTGGATGGATTCAAGTAGAAATATATTCTAAAAAGTTACCTATTGCCTTGAGTTTCGTGCTCACTTGAATATTTTATAGGACACGGTATTCAAATATTTATAGATAAAAAACGATTTTCTAGTTTGATTATTTGCTTGTTTTGGCTTAGTCTAATTACTCAAATTGAGAATTGAATGGATTCTACCTTCTATTTTCCAATTAAATTCCATTTGATGCTTTTCACAATTACCCCATTACTTATAACATAATAGTTACTGTTCCATATATTTTATATGTTTAAAATAAATAAATGTGATATTTGATATTATAAATAACAAGGTGCACGTGCGGCCTGCATGCAGTTCTAGTCACGCTATTTTATTACAAATCAATAAATTTAACATTTAAAATAAATACAATATATAAAACGAACCACCGTTCCGAAATTAACTACATGAATATTCATATAAATCAACATTACGCAGCAACAATGGCACATTATCGGATAGCAATTTATTTGCCTATTTATTGAAATTTGTAACGGGTTTTAATATTTCCATTTAGTTAGCAAATGCGTAGGCTAATTCTGTTACTTTCGTTTATTGGTTATTTATATGCAACAGAAAGAGACAAGCGTATGCCCCACACGATTTCTAATGAAATTGATTTTGTCATCCCAATAGAAGCCATTGATAGGATTTTTAATGGTTTTAAAAAAGCGACAATGGCGCGGAGTCCATGCGGCGGCATTATTTATTGCTAGTCGTAAATTGCAGTCGAAATTAAATCGCTGCCAAATCCCAGCTTCCTTTCCTGTAATGATCTTTGTTACTTTACAATAATTTGCAGATGGAGCCGATATCGACATGTTCCATTACTCGTTGCCAACATTAGCACCGATTTAATCGTATTTAACTCTACCTTTGGACAATTACTTGTACAACATCTGAGATTGTGTAAGGCATAATTTATTAAGAACATCAAAACCTTTGTAACGATTACCTAAATGGCTGTGTGATGCTTAGATATCTTAGATATTTTTCTCTATTGTCCTGTTTATTTATAGTTACAACTTTGATTTTATTTATAGTTACATAAAACTTTGATTAAGTCTAATGGATCCCATTAATATAGGTACCCATTTAGTAACTAGGTATAAGCTTAACATGGAAAATGTGAATATTACTGTTTTTTTTGCATGGCTAGTGTCACGAGGGATTAACCGCAGAGAAATTTTGCTAATACATTCCCATTTCGAAAGTTTCATCTTAAATCTCTTTGAAAGACTACAATGGCCCCTCCTTAGTTAAACAAAAGCGGCATCTATAAACATCTCGAACAGCACAAAAGACGCGAAATAACGCAACCGCACTGTTCTGAGGTGCCAAAGACAATGATAATTGTTCCACATGAAATATAGTGTTGCCACCGACAAAAGGCATAGAGAAAAAATGTACATTTTTTTCATTGTAACGCTGGCCATTCACAACAGGTAGGGCGATGCGGGGTGGGCATGGACAATGGATTCGTATCAATGGACCACGCCAATATTTTTTGCGTAAAAAAATATTAGGTATTGAGAAAGTTTTGGATATTAATTACTTGTGGAATGATGAGCGAAAGGCGTGACAGGCGAGTTTGTCGGGGTTATGTAAAGTGAAATCCACTGTCGTGTTGTGTTCGTATTTACTAAGTACTTAGTAGCTTTATTCTTACATTGTGACAACCGTTGCGTGGATTCAAATTTTATTAAACGAAAAAGCACGCACAGTAATTTTAATTTTGTGTTAAAAATATGCAGATTTCACATACGCAAAAATCGGTATTAATTTGGGTCGCTTTTAACTATTTAAAATTAAAGGTAGGTAACTACTAACCAAGCAGAATGACAATACTCCGAATTCATGAAATATACTTATACATTATACATTTATTGCATATACTTACTTGAGTGCTTTTATCGATTATTAAGAAACAAACTTATTTTTACAAACTTTTCATAGAAAAATCGCCTATTCATTAAATGATTTATGTTAAAATCAATAAATTTACAATCTTATGTGAGTACAGATTTGGCAGTTATTGATTCTATTTAATAATAAATGTTTCTTTTTCTTATCACTACAATTTTTTTCAATGGTCTCATTTGGGAAACCCGATATAGCGTTTGCAATAAAGTCAGTTGCAGGCGAATATTCATGTCCAACATATTAAGAGTACATCCGTTTAGCGTTTTTACACGAACTCGATGCATCACTAAATGTAGTCTGTATGCATTAACGTCCCATAGAAAACCGGTCCAAAGTGTTGATTCAACATAAATTAATTACAAAAAAAATTAAATACCCAAGTTACAACACGAATGAAAAAGTTTGAACAGTGGGTTATCAATAAAAGCTATTTGTTAAAATCGGCAGCTGCATGCGCCGGCGCATCGAAGTGTGAACCCGAGGCTGCGACAATGGGCTCGCTTGATGAGCGCGATAAATTAATAACACCCTGTGCTAAATGTTGCTGCGCTGTCTGCTGTGTGACGTATGAACGTTTATAATTACAACTATTACAGGCCAGTATCGATAAATACTAGTGACATTGTGGAATATAAATATTTTCTGAACGCGATCAATTGTCGTTTCACGCTTTAATTTAATTATTAATTTTGGCTAACTTAGATTCTTGTTTTTTTTTTAAATAAAGCATGGTAATAAAGCACCTACTTATACTGAAACTGAACATCTCCGTCTTCAAAGCAATCCCATCGGAAATAATAATTTTTGATTAAAATGCGCACTCTAATATTTTGGTAAACATGGCAGCTTTATAGCTAAAAGTGTATTTGGATATTGTACTATCAGATATATTAGATCTCATAGTATTAGATCATCTATTAGGTCTCAAAAACGAATATTCATCATGCTGGTTAGGTCTAGAAATCGGTATCGAAGAGAGAATCGACCTAAATCCATCTAACGTCGGAGTTACGGTTGAAGACAATACGCATCACAATGTTTCCCCGAAATAATCTAAGTTCCTAGACTACCTATTGTTCCATTTTTCCATAAATATTTGTGTCTAAAGTATGGTTTATTTTGATAACATTTTGAAAACATATTTCTCCTGTTGTGCTTTAGGTTAGGATTAAGCAAGGCGTGACATTTCTTTGTTTTTAAAATCAGGTAAAATAATTGTACAAGAGATTAGCAATCTGTTATAATCGTCAATCATTTTACACAACTTTAAATCTTATCACTATTACATAAGGCGGTTTTTGCTGTGATTTAATAGTGTATAAAGCATTTACGTCACAGGTTTAAAATAAAAGGAGCTGAGGCGTTTGTTAAGGGATTATGTCCCTCGAGATACGGGACTGCACCGCAATTGTGCCAAGACAATGCGTATGAGTTCAGGTAGCTATTCCTATTTACAAAATTTACCATTATTACTTTACAACCCAATATATCAAAGATCCATAATTATAACCCTTATGTTCAATAACATAAGAATGACATAAGATTTGGCAAATGGCCAGTACCCATACGAGAACGTAGGTTCCGCGAAACTAATGTGACTGCACATTGTTATTCTGAACTTACAAAAATGTTAAGTTCTGTATTGTTAGCAGTGATGCTTGGCCAAGATAAATTAAATTTGTACCCGATTTCAACATAAATGGCTTTAGTTTGTATAATGTATTAGAACGAAGGCAGTTTACATTGAACTCGTAACGACATTTCAAATTCTGAACGTGACGGTCAGGAACTTTGTAAAACGTTTTTTATCATTCAAATAAGATTAACGATAATGATTCAGTTCAGTTTCACACCGATATAAAATCTTCAAACATGTAAACTAATAAAGGTAAGATCAATAATGATCGTCTATCCTCAAATTGTGCCATATTTGGACTAGATAACGTTTGCTCAGATGTTAGTTTTACATATCTCCACGAACGGACAAACAAATAAGCCATATAAATTATAACCAATATCGATCCTATCTCCGAACAGGGTAAAGATGGAAACAAACGTATTGACGTGACTTCGGCAAACCGAGATAAAATAAATATTTTAGGGTGGGCCGCCCTAAACAAACACATTCAGGATTTGCTGGCCGATATTCGAGTAGTTTCAATTTAATACGCCGAATTTTTCATCATATAACCCACCCCTTAAAAAGAGGCTTCACGCTTTTTTGTTAAGGTTGATAGTCGCATGGAGGTCGTGAAGGATGGCCTATCTTGGATGATATTTGTTTATGATTTTTTCCGGCGTCTCCTATGCAATCTTGAGCGTTCATATCCCTCGAAAATAATAAAGAAGAAATGAAAAAAATATTGTAATTAATGAAGAAAACTCAAAGCTTCAAATTATTGTTATAATTTATCAATGTCATGATAGATAAGGTACCGACCTACCTATAGATAGATAATAAGTTGAATGTCAACAAGTCAATAGCGGAAGTAATGTCTGTTAATGTTAATCTTGGCTCTTGTTTGCTCAGGTGTTTCGCACAGCAAAGTAATGTTCTGATGTGCAGAAATGTAACCCTATCGAAGATAAAGTGAGGTAAATTGGAAGACACAAAGAAAATACATTTACTCAACGCCACAAGTATAAATATATATATTTACAGATAAACATAATAGGTGCTTATACAAAAAATACGATCCCAACTCCCCACTTAGCGTAATTTATATCATTGTTGAGTTAAAGCAGTTAAAGTAGGTACATACGTACCTGGTCTATTTGTTGTAACTACAAGTAAGTTACGTTATAGATTATTATTTGAAAGGTAAGTAATATAATATGATTTTCTTTTGAATTTATAGTATTTTGTAGTTTCGGATTCATTTAGTTCCGAATACATTTAATATTAAACTTTTTGTAATTTGAGACTTGCATTAATGAGTAATTGTATTGCATTATCGTAAAGGTAAATTCACGAAAGTTGGCACGAATGGATCGAGTAAGTGACAGAATGTGTGGATGTCAAAATGACAGTAGATACAGGTTGGTCTATCACAACCACTTACACACAATGATAGGTGTCATTCATTTCATTGATTCCATTCGTGCCAGCTTTGGTTAATTTACCTGTACAACACGGCCTAGGCCACTTTTTTTATTTCCTAAGAAAAGTGATCAACTGTAGTGAGACTGGCTGAATTCGTAACAATTTGGTCTGTCAGTTCAGTTCTGCATAGCCTAAATTCTATTTGTTTTGCTATTAATTAATCCCTAGTGTAACCAAATCCCTTTATTTGTAGCGCTTATTCGTAGGCAGAGGTCAGATTGACACTGGTTTCATGTTGGTCAAATATTTGGCAGCGAAGTGAATAGGGCCTAGAGCCCATTGCAATCCCTTGCCGAATACGTGCAAGAGAACCAATGTAAGGCCACTTACACTGTTTCTGCCGTAGAAGTATGGCGAATGCATAACTTAAAGGTGCATGCAAATCAAATCAGTATTCGCTGTTCTATCCCCCACTCTACGAAATCAACGAATGACGTTTCGTGTAACGATCGAATTTCGTAGAGCAGGAGGATAGAACAGCGAATGCTCGTTTAGTCTGAATACTCTGAATGCACCTTAAGGTGCATGCAGACCAAAAGAGCATTCGCTGTTCTATCCCCCTACTCTACGAAATTCGATCGTTACACGAAACGTCATTCGTTGATTTCGTAGAGTGGGGGATAGAATAGCGAATGCTCGTTTGGTCTGAATGCACCTATACAGTATGATGGATAAGGTAGTGTCTACCTTTACTAGTTCCATTTCGCAGAAAACTGATCGACTTTCGATGCTGGCGGTAGACCCCCGTTCTCATATGCTTCAACAAGAATGATAGTGTGCGACCAATAAGAACACACAACGATCGCGTTTTCCCTGCGCCTTATAATTAATACTGTAAGCTTCATTCAAGACCCGAGGCGGTGCGACGCGTTATCGCGCCTTTATCGTCTGCGTGCAATATTTCTTCATTAAAGACATGCCACAGGCCGGTGTAGAAGGCCTACCACGGACTTCGATCTACGTAAATATTGAGATCAAGAAATATCTGTCTCAGTAACTCTAATGACGCTTTCGTTGGAGTGATAAAGATAGATGTTGTAATTTACGATTTTCGAAGTTTGTTGCATACAGCTTGTAAAGCAATATTTGTGCGCGTTTTAATAAAACATCCCATTTTGTCACTTCCCATAAGGGTTCGTTCAAAAATCACGTGATCGATTTTCAGCAAAATATAACGAATGATCACGATTTGGGTCAACGTAGATCACCAAGAATCGACGTGTGGGAAGGGGGTAGTAAAAATCGTCAAAATATGATCACGTGATTTTTGAACGACCCCCTGAGGACGGAATTGACTAGTGCCTTTATAAATATTAAATTTTTAAGCGCCCTTATGACCAGCTACAAAAAAGTCGGACGATTTTATTAAATTGCTCACATTTTCACATATCATAGTATAAAATTATCCCATATTCTTTTAATTATATATTGGTGTGGTTTTCAAAGAGAAGTTGAATTTACCTTTCGTTAGTAACAGAATATGATAAAGGAAAGTTGGTTGACCCTTTTAGTAGGTAGGTACTAGCAGTCAGGAATACCATCAATTTTAAAACGGGACTCTTGTTACTTTACATACATTCACATGTAAACAGGTAATGAAAACGACACGGAAAACTACGAGTATTACTATGGAATAGATACTAATGTCATAATATTTGAATTATGCAATTATGTATATTTTTTTAACGAAATTGTTTTAGCGTTGGAGATATACAAGATAACGGATAAATATTTAGGTTCATAGCAGTACAAAAGTAATGTTATTTCATTCTCAGATGTAAATAATCACCAAATTAAACAAATGTAAAAACCGGCTTTAACCAATTTCTCCAAGGTCCCATCATCAGAACACTAAGTTGGTGCCAACGGGAACATCTCGAGGGTAAAAAAAAAATGAATCGGTTTAAGGTTCTCGGATATATCAATTAACAAACAAAAAAAAACAGTGAAATTAAAGACATCCTCCTTTTTTAAGTCTGTTAAGTAATAGGTACCTACTAAAATTCACACTCAGCGTGAAATGTGTAATACCTATTATTTGATTTTGCATTGATTTTGTGCTAACAGTACCTAGCTATTGGTACTGTTAATATTTATTTTATACATGTTTCACCATCTAGCATAAAAATAACTAAAGTGCAAAAGTGAAAGATATGAATGACTAACTATACACTTACAATGTTAAAAAAAAAAGAAAAACACATGCATAGTTAAAACACCGACAAATAAACAAACTAAGAATCCTCTGGAGACTATTTATCACTCTTATGACAACTCGAACGATTATAATTTTAAGTAAACTATTGTGTTTCACAATTAATGAAGGTTTCTCTGAAGGGAACTCGATCGGGATTCGGATAGTCATTACTCTTTGTGCGACACTTGCCCAGGTGCGATGGTTTTTAGGGTTCTGTAGCAATGTACAAGTTGCTACAATACAACATTCTCAAAATTTCTTAAAATTACTGGAAATCTTCATGAGAAAATTCTCGTTCAGATTAGAGATTATTACGGAATGTTCTGAAAAGTCGATGATCGCATCATTTTGACATTTAACTGGTGGTCGATGAGTTGATACATGAAGTGCCAAAGAAATTGGCTCTAAGGCTTGGCAATAAATGTGCGAAGAACAATACAAGAGCTTTCTATGAGAACATTTTTGAAAACAACCCAATTTTTGAAACTTTTCTTTGGTACATTGCTAGGGTTCTGCAGCAATAAAAATATTTTGTGAACTTGAATAGTATTAGTATTTATTAACTTGTGAAAAACCAAACCCAATTTTAAATTTAGCATGCTTCAACAAACCAGCTTTACTTCAAAGTATTTCCTTTCATTATTAGTAACCTTACAATACATTACATATTTCGTAGACAGGGACGACGCTAACCGAGAGCAACGGGAAGGAAAGGGACGTCTGCCCTTGCGTTGATTGATAACTGTGACAAAAAGGTGGCAGATGAAAAATAATAATTATTTCACCCATTGTTAAAGGTGTATGAACTTGGGTAGGGTTGTCACAGTTTTAGACAATGTAATTAAATAATTAATAAACCTATGAAATAATACGTAGGAACACGTTTACAAAATACTAATTGAGCAGTAGTACTACCAGCAGTACTTAGTACCTTGATATTTTACGTAAAATCTGCTGTCAAATGTCATGTTTTTTTATTTTACGCATGCTATATGCGGAATTATTTGCTATTAGCATAATGCCGCGATGTCTTACATGTAATACATTAGATAATTTTCTTGGTTACCCACATTTCAACACATAAGAACAGTGAATATTTTATTTAATTTACTCAACTTACATTTATATTGTTCTGTTATTTCATGCTGCTGCTTTTTAATGTCGAATAGATGTAGAAAATTAGCACACTGTTAACTTATTTTCATCATCGGTTTTTTTACGTTGACAAATTATGCCAGAAATTGCGGTATCTCTACATATAACTAGAGTGGCAACCCTACACTAGTCAGCCGGCTGTGCAGTTCGCATTTAGTCAGGACTAGACAATACACTGCGAAGCGCGCGCGCAGGTAGACGTACCTTCCTAAAACAACTCCTTTTACCTTCACACAAATCAATACAATATTCAAAACCACCCTTATACTCTCAGTAATAAGAGTTACAGGATAGCAGAGTTACACTTTTCCGAGGGCACACAATAACGTTGTACAGGTGTACTTATATATTTTTTTAGTTTTCATTAGCTAAGTTCGCGCTTTATGGATCACGATCGAGGGTTAGACGGACGTGTCTCATTGTTTCGTCAAATACATGAGAATTTTGTCAATAAAAGCTGGGTGGTTTGATTTTTTTTGCTACAGGCAGAGTTTTTGAGTTTGTGTAATTTATTTTAGTTTTGTTTATTCAGGGCATTTGTGTGTATGCCTTTGAATAGCGAAGTAAGCGTAGATACGTTAAAAGGTTTGAAATATTTAAATAAATCAACCTTTAATCGTTAAGTATACTGCAATTTTTAAATAAAATAATAGTGCGTTTGTCATTGTGTGATTTTAATTAAAACAATTTTAAAACTAGATAATTCATATTCATCATTATATTTTGAGTCAATCTTATTTTAAGTCATACTTGTATTTAGCTAAAATAATTGTATATTTTAGAATTTGTCGTTCAAACTTTAAAGTAATTCAAAGCAGATGTACCTGTAGTAACTTAATACAACACAACTACGTAGTACCTAAGTAATCAAGACTGAATTAACACATTGTCTGGTCATCGTGCAGTAGTTTAATAAGGCCGCACCACAAAGCCTAATAACAGATCATCGCAGAAACATGTGTAAACTACGCATTAACTAACCTTCTAACACGGTAATACCACGCAAGTAATACATGCTTGTTACCTTAAATAAGTATTAGGTACATACTACATACCGCACATTCGATGTCACCGAGTTTAATACAGGTTGTTAACGGTTTCGCTACACCGTTTAACAGTTAATAATTGCATTAAAACAGGCCGAAGAAAGCGATATAGCTGTCTAGAAGTAAGGGAAGGACGAGAACAATTTCAGTAGGCTGCGGTTACAAAATTGATGCGTATTAGCGAAATGTGAGTTTACCTGCTCATTGCGATGTAGACGACCACTTTGTCGGCATCGACAAAGCCCAGCTGCCGTTCCGCCTTGTTTAACAGACTCTCGTTAATTATCCCTTCGACTAACCAAAATCTATATCGATTATTTTCTTTGTATTAACGTTCTTTGAAAACCACGCGGTGGAAGCGAAATAGTTAAATCACGCGGACGCTTGCGCTCATATAAATTATCAGATGTAAAGATAATGAAGCATCGCAGCCATCCCAGGAATTCTCGTCTCCTCGTTCATTACAAAAGAGCTAACAATGAGCTATGGCATGTTCGTTACGGTCATTATTTGCTAAGCTTAATTACCTGGTCTATTCAACGCTATCTACAGAACCGATCGATATGAAATAAATCAATTTAATCTAATTAAAAGCATTACATGTTTTTTGTTCGATAACGAAACAAGACGAGGTATTAGGAGATGGAGTCGTGGAGATTACGAGGTGAGGTTGGAGCAGCGGGTCACCGATCATATCTCGACAGTACCTACGTCAAGCCGTCCATCCGCTGTCGAGGCTCTCTATAAATTATTTATCCAATCTAATTTAATTTACATCTCCCCTGACCTTTCGGTGTTGCATCGACTCTAGAAAATACCTCTTAGAGTCCACGTGACTCATGCAAGTTTCATGGCACTTATTGTATTACGGGAGCAATCGCATTAGGCGGAGTGCGGCGGAATGTTTCGGGAACGCGGGAATCAGATGCGTGTGGCGACGACATGAATTTTAAACGTTCTGGTTGATTCCGAATTGAATTACGTGCATGCCGCCGCTAGAAGATCTAGAAGTGCTATGAGTACGAGGTGCGACTCGATGCAGCGGCCGGCTGGCCGGGCCAGGAGCCTTCGTCTCGCCACGCAGTCTACGGCGGAAGTTTACGACCGAACGCCAGCCACTTTTATTGGCTACCTCGCATCGAAGCCTCCTCGCAGCCTCCCATTCACTCCGTAAGAAATATACTTTTTTATTGCTCTGTCACTTGGGTAATTTATTGACAATGAACACACGTGCATTTCTATTAATATTTTATGTCGTAAGAGTTTTTATGCTGCCTCGTCCGCTCGTCCGAGGCCATTGTTGTACCTGGCCGGACAGTTTGTTTTATGTCCACTCTAGGGGCCCGTTTAATTGTTGTTATTGGAATTAATTGTGAGAGGTCGCTCGGCATGCTTGCCTTTTTAACCATTTGATGTATGGCTTAGTTCTGGGGGGTATGGAAGCATTTGCATTCCTGGGTAAGTATTTACAGGGCACTGCACGAAGTATAAGTTTAAGTTGTTTATTACCTGGCTATAATATGAGATAAATCCTGTAAGGACTTTTATTATTCGTTTTCAATTTCTGATTGGTTATGTTATTAGTGTTATTACTTGCGAGTAAACGTAAATAATAAAAATAATTAATAGTAATCGGAAAGCATTTCAAGTGAAGTGAAAGTGTAATCACTTCATTTGAAATGCTCAAACACCTGTTATGATATCTTAGCAACATTTTAGCAGACAATGGGTTCCCTACTTAATTGCTGGTTTAATCGACCGATCGACCGACTGGTCGACTGACTGGTCAGCAGCGCCATAAACCATCTTCAGTGTCGCCGTAAAAGTCTCGTGTGGTTTTTTATCTGCCTGCGGAATTATATCCGAAATGATGCGGATTCCTCGCCAAGGGTAACTGGTTGAGTTTAAAAGCCGACAATTTTATTAGTTATCAATATATCGATTTTATATTTTCTAATCCTTCCCAAAATACGCGCGTTGAGCCCTACATGATAGACAAGAGGCTGTGCAAATTAAACTGGATCCGGATATTTTTTACTCACTTATGCAACCTTAAACATGTTCATTCATGCCTTATTTATTTATTTATTTTATAAATTACATAATAGACCTACAGTAATATACCAAAGCGTCTACAATGCTATAACAATAAACAGTCATTAGTTAAATTTGTTACAAAAATAACTGATTTTACAAAGTAGAGTGACTTAAAGCATGTTCCAGGTTCCTCTTTACTCAAAAAATGGTACCCTTCGAACTACTTACCTACTTCTCTTCTGTAATACCGCCTTATTTACCCAAATAAGAAACCGTGGCAGAGTATATAATATAATTATATTCTTACCCCCTTATTCATAAACGTCTGCTAACTTAACAAGCCGCAAAGTATTGTTTCTCCCTTTTACTCTTATGGACACATTGTTAAGACCGAAAGGGACAAACAATTATTAGCGGCTTGTAAAGTTAGCAGACGTTTATGAATAAGGGGGTTACTCATTAGTCATCACTCTTCACTTTATATTCGAACCTATAATAAGCCGACCCTTGCCTTATTTTATTAAGGAAATAGCCTATTTATGGCAGGACACGTCCACTTTGAGGGTCGAAAGTTGTTTACTAATTTCCCGTTACAAATTTACCTAATCATGAAAAACTGTGTACAACAGAATTATTTACATACGTGATCAGTTAGATAAATACACCCTATATGTAAACCTTGTATGTACCTATAGAATTACCTACATTTAGCGTCCTATAGTAGTCAAAACCAACTGTGCCACGTGATTTACAATTTTTAGAAAGCACCCAACTCTATAGCTTCTATGCCCAGCTCATTTACACTACAAATACTGATTCATCCCATCTCATTTCACAAACAAAGTCACGAATACAATTATCAGCAATAACATTTTCCGAGGCTCACGCAACTAGGGTTGCCAACTGTCCGGCTTTTAAGGTCCTGTCTGGCCAAATAACGTAAACGTACCAATGCTCAACACCTTAGTACCCAATAGATGACTCCCATCTGTTACTTAATCTTTATTACAATGATATAAGAGCATAGGGAACAGCGCTTGTCGCTCGTAGTCACATTTACTTTGATGTGTACCTACTCGGTCAAAACTGCTTTTATGCTGATTTTGAAATCCAGCCTATTAAATTCCACGGACGCGATATTGTACCTACACGAAGCACGAATCACATAGTTATTTATCATACAAGTGTGCAAAGTAGGCTTTTCCTGTAGGTTTCTGCCTAGGTTCACCCTTAAAAAGCAGTCTTTCTGAGTATTATGCTTTAAACAGATAATAAATGCACTGTCCGGTTTTTCAGTTCAGATGTCCGGTTTATTACGAAGGTTAGTACGGTTTTTTTAATTTTAGGACCTGGGAACCCTACACGCAAAAGCGTGTCATAATTCTCGTAAATATCGACAGACGAAGCACTCGGCACACCGCAGAGTGTGCTGTATAATTAACAGTTGCCCGTTATGGTCACACACACAATTGCACTGAGAACAATAACAATTACTTCACCACCTAATTTTGTGTGAACATGCCTTGAGATTAAGCTTGACTTTTCATTTGTTCGAATTTCCATGCTGCAACATTGTTGACTACTTGAATGTATCTTGAGTGCCATATTTTTCTTAAAACTTACATTTCATGGCCCTAGTGAAAAATGGAATAACTCGACGGACATTTTGGAAAACGGTAATATAAATATCAATCAATTGGAACCCTAGGCCACAGGTTGGAACTCTAGGAACTATGTCAAAATGACGCTTTATATCAAATTGCAAGAAAATCCTTACTATAGGTAATTTTGACAAGGTTTTAGAGTGGTCTCTGGTGGTTCCAATATTGGTTGAGTGTACTTGCAGTTATATTAAGCTCTTTTCAACAAGCCACGGGGAGTTGTCGATACCAGTTTTACTAGGGACACAGAATTGATACGAAAACGCAACGAAACCACTGTAACAATACCTATAGAACATACTTAAATATTACTGCATTTAGTTTTCTATGGTAGCAATTTATTTACCCTAATCCCTAGCAAATTTACCCTATATAGGAACGAATGAATGACAAGTCGAACGAAATAATGCGTGATTATTTCGTTAAGAATTAGCTTATTAGTGTTCGTTTTATACGAATGTATATGAATGTACACGTATATACAATTATGATTTTAAATTACTTACTAGGATTAACAGAAATTACACCTACGTTATGATGCAAAATCCCAAATTTAAACTTTGTACTTACTATTAACAAAGTAGTGTAGTCTGACTCCAAAGATACATACCTGTAAAATAATAAAAAAATTTAGGTAATCATTTATATGGCACGAAAAATATACAAAGACTAGTAGTAGTAGTAGTATAGTATATCTATGGTTTATTTAGATAAAGAACCTAAAACACTTGTAGTGAGTTTGGTGCACTTATTACGGTGTATACGCCATTGTACTCATAACAGAACGTCAAATATCTATACCATTATCCAATTGAAAATAAAAAAGGGAAACAAACTTTCATAGCATCTGACGTCTTTGACATCTATGGTGAAACACATTCGCTAATATATTTTTACGTTAATGCTAATAATTTGAACAAAAAAGGTAATTGAACTTCAGGATTAAGGCTTTAAGATGGTGATAAAACCAAGATTGTGTGCTGAAAGTGCGTGATCAAATAATGTAAGTTTTCAAGTTTGTTTACACTTTTTTACTTTCAACTGACGAATGGTATACAAACATATTACACATACACCATAGGGCTTGTCCATTAATCACGTCATACTGTATAGGGGGAGGAGGGGGGGGGGTTGTGAGGGTAAGAAAAAATCACTAATTATCACCATAGGGGAGGGGGGGTCTTGAATGAAATCTTCGAAAAATCGGCTACCATTTAAGTTTATTTGACCGACTACTCCGAAAAATCCTCATTATTAAGTATCACTTTTTTTTTGCTTTTACGAAGGTTTAAGGTCTAGGGCAGTCTTTACATTACCAAAAATCCTTGGGATATGTTTTATTTTTTTTATTTACGTACATTAATGCTATTTGGATGCGTTTTTAGCGTAAAATTTTGAATTTTGTATTTTTTTGTCCTACTTGTATCAAAGTGAGGACGCTAATTTTTTTGTCAGTAAATGCTTTATTTGTAGTAATACTTTTACAAAAAGAAACTAGTTAAAAAACTTAACAGTTTTTTTTTAACAATAAATTTCTTCAATCCAGAATTTCTCAAAATTTTTTTTTACAAAAATTCATAACTCGAAAACTACAAAAAATCGGCTAACATACATGGGGTATATTCTGATAGCCCATGACGTAGGGAACCTAAAAAAAAATTTTTGACGTCAAGGTTTGGACCACCCTGTATATTGGGTTGTATTCTGATAGCCCACGACGCGATTCATATTACAAATGGCGATAATAAATGGCCCTTCAGTGGAAGGTTGGAAAATCCACATGCAGCAATTAATTAATGGATGCTCTAGTCTGTTTTTTTTCTCACCTAAGTGGATAAAGTGCCGCTAGATGTGAAACTACAATTATTCGTAGAAGACCTATAATTAATCTAATCTATCTTCTTATAGTAAAAAAAGTGGCCTATGGGGTTATCATGAGCCGAGAGTCTCGCAGTGAGTGTAATGCAGGCTTACTTACTGTCCCTCTCGCTCGCGCCAGTATGCGCGGGATGGCTAAATCCACCCCCTTGTTCATAAATGACTCCTAACTTAGCAAGCCGCTAAATATTGTTTGTCTCTTTCCCTCATATAGATATATTGATAAGGCTGAAAGGGACAAACTCAATACTTAATACTTAGCGTCTCGTCGACGATCGTCGACGTTTATGAATAAGGGGGTAAGTCTGCGATAAACTCACGGCTGCAACTCATGGTCAGAACGCTGTGCGACACATGCTCATACCAGTATTACACAGATTTAAAACAGTAATCAAATGGAATATTGATTTTGTAAATTTGAAATATTCTAAATAAATTTTCTGACAAAATAAATTATTATTCGAAATTATGTCATAAATTTTAAATGCCATTATTTTCGTTTGCCCTTTTTGGTATGTGTTTTTAAGAAATGGACAAAATTGAATGATCAATGGTTTCTATTTTGCCCTTTTTGCCTTTATTGGATGAAATGACATAGGTACCTACATTATATCCTATTTTCACTTCACTTTTATCCTTGCTCTGAGGATGGCCAAGAGTTATACAGAGTGCTCACGAGCATTCCAAAAGATTTTAACTATGCATTCTAGACATCAAATTAACAAAAATGATTATGAGACCTAATGTCAAATATGTACCACAAAAAAAAACTTTTTTTTTAGACTTTTTGAATGCTTTTTAACAATTACAGTACTTTTTATCTCAACAACAATTTGATAAAATTATTTATTTTGATTATTTTTTTAGAGACTGGTTATTTCGTCAAGTCTATTCTTATTTTTTGATTGCCAGGCAAAGGGTGTGGTAATATTAAAACACATTGTGGTAGCATTGTAATCAAAACTAAGTTTTATGACGAGTTACGTCGAAAAACTTATTTCGAAAAAAGATTGATTATCTCTGAAATCAATCAGAATCGAGGAAATTTCATGTAACATTAAAGACTCTAAATATGGTCAGGAATTCAGCATTAAAATCTTTTGGAATGCTCGCGAGCAACCTGTATTTAATTTTTTCCTCTTTAAACGGACATGTACTCTATATCACAAAACAAAAGCTAGCAACCCTGCCAATGGTTGGGCTACTGACTGTTGCCCGTTGCGAGTACTGTGCGTTGCTCCCGCGCAGGCGTCGCTCGCGCATTCCTCCGCTTTTTCACCAGATTCCCTCACGCCGTCTCGCTCCTCTAATTGCGCTTAATTTTTGCTCCGTGCCTGTTTAAATACGACCTTGCGTCCGCGCCGTTTAAAATTGCTCAGTCTTCGGACTTAGTCCAATTTATCATCATATTTCATGCTACCTTTTGGGCATAAACAATAAAAGGAGTAAAATTTGCAGTTCATATTTTTTCTTATCAACAAAAATACAATTGCAATATAAATACCAGTCGCTATTTGAATAAATCGTTTCATCATACAATTAAAACAGTTTTGACATTTAAAACAACTATTACCTAACACTTTTGTGTTCGAGCTAGTGATGTGCCGTCGGGTAATTTCACACTTTCCGTAATTCTCATTGGAGAACTTTACCGTAAATTACCGAGAATTACGGTAACTTTCTCCCATAGTATTTTTTTTCTATGCAATTTGCATAATGAATATTTTGTCTGCATCGTATTTTATATTACTTTATGTGGTACATTTAAGTATCATAATGCTATTTTACTAATGACAGGGTTTTATAAGTGATTTTGACGTTCAAGCAGGTAAAATAGGTATAAACCCCTTACTTGACCCGTAAGCGGAAATTAAAGAAAACTGTTTTCCTACATTTACTATGGGAAAAAAGTGAAATTTAATTTTGATTGATATTACTGTTTATTCATGTTGCTAATAATGTTTTCATACAGTTTTGACTTGATGACTTCCAGCCTCCCGAACAAGCTGGATTCCGAAAAGGCTATAGTACCATAGACCACATACATACGCTGCGGCAAATTATACAGAAGACCGAGGAGAATAACTTGCCATTATGCTTAGCGTTTGTGGACTATGAGAAAGCTTTCGATTCGGTAGAAATATGGGCAGTGCTTGAGTCTCTTCAGCGATGCCACATTGACTATTGGTACATCGAAGTGTTGAAGTGTTTGAATAGCAACGCCACAATGTTGGTCCGAGTACAGGAGCAGACTACGAAGACAATTCCGTTGCGAAGAGGCGTAAGGCAGGGAGATGTTATATCTCCGAAACTGTTTACTGCCGCAATGTAAGATGCCTTTAAGCTCCTGGAATGGCAAGGACTTGGCATCAATGTGAACGGCGAAAACATCACTCACATTCGGTTTGCCGACGATATCGTAGTCATGACAGAGTCGATAGAGGAACTCTGCAAAATACTCGATGACCTTAACCGAGTTTCTCAACGGGTGGGCTTGAAAATGAACATGGACAAGACGAAAGTTATGTTAAATGCCAATGTTGTGCCCACCCCGGTTTTTGTGGAAAACTCGGTTCTCGAAGTTGTTGACTCTTACATCTACCTAGGACAAGTAGTCCAATTAGGTAGGCCCAACTTCCAGAAAGAGGTCAACCTCCGAATCCAACTCGGTTGGGCAGCGTTCAGGAGACTACGAGATGTCTTTTCGTCCGACATACCTCAGTGTGTTAAGACGAAATTCTACAATCAATGTGTGTTACCAGTGATGACTTACGGCGCCGAAACGTGGTCCTTCACCATCGGCCTCATCTCTAAACTCAAAGTCGCTCAACGAGCTATGGAGAGGGCTATGCTCGGAGTTTCTCTGCATGATCGAATCAGAAATGAGATCTGTAGGTGAACTAAAGTTACTGGCTGACATAGCCCTCCGAATTAGCAAGCTGAAGTGGCAATGGGCAGGCCACATTGCACGCAGAGCGAAAAGTTCTCGAGTGGAGATCACGGCTAGGCAAACGCAGCGTAGGACGTCCACCCACAAGATGGACAGACGACTTTACCGTATGCAGGTCGCATCTAACCGGTACATGTGGAGGTCCAGAGGGGAGGCTTATGTTCAGCAGTGGACGTCTTATGGCCAAGATGATGATGATGATACAGTTT